>JAOPHQ010005163.1:137500-148679 GCA_030340625.1 Merluccius polli
GCCGGCAGGATGGATAAGCTGATGGAGAAGGACAAGGAGCTGATACGAGGCAGCTGGGAGAGCCTGGGAAAGAACAAAGTTCCTCACGGCATGATCATGTTCTCCAGGTAAGTTTCCATTATCCCCCCCCAACCCCACCCCCACCCCCCACCCCCCCTTCAGACAATTCACTCCCCTTCAAGCAAAAAAACCCCAAACAAAACATGTTTATTTGGCAACGCTTTACTTCTATAGGCAAGTATTTCTGAGTCGTGGATAACAGTCTTTTATGTTGGGGTAAAAGAATAGCTGCGGTGTTTGACTATGTCGTAAAGATGTACGAAAAAGGAGATATATTCCAGCCAGCTTCTTCACTGCACACTTTCACTCCGAGAGATGGGAGGCTTCATGTGTTGCTTGGCGACAGACTGCAATAGTGTGCAATTTACTTTGAGGCAGATGCTACTCAGGCAGGCAGGAGAGAGAGAGAGCGAGAGAGAGAGAGAGAGGAGAGAAATGTGTCCATTGTGTCATTTGAATGCATTTGAAAATCACACGCCGAGATGGTAAAGATGGCAGGGTGTATAAATATATCATATATCCAAACTGTACACATAGCTATAAAAAACTGCGTTGTGTGTGTGTGTTACGTGTATTGTGATAGGCTGTTTGAGTTGGAGCCGGCTCTCCTCGGTCTTTTCCACCACAACACAAACTGCGGCTCCACACAGGACTGCCTGGCCAGCCCCGAGTTCCTGGACCATGTCACCAAGGTGAGTTCCCTGCTCACCACATCCACCATCCACCGCCACATCATGTACACACACACACACACACACATACACACACACATATGCACGCACGCACATGCACACAGGCACACACACGCACACACATGCACGCACGCACATGCACACAGGCACACACATGCACGCATACACACACACACACACGTACACGTGCACCTACACACACACACACAGGGCCATCCATAAATCCCGATCTTCCCTGTCAAACAACTGCTCAAACGGTTTATGTTTGCGGAGGTCGGGTGGTATACGGTACTTGCACGCACGCACGCGTGTGTGTCTGTGTGTGTGTGTGTGTGTCTGACGGAAGTGCGTGCTCCCGCGTTCCCCCTCAGGTCATGCTGGTGGTGGACGCGGCGGTCAACCACCTGGATGACCTGCTCTCCCTGGAGGACTTCCTGCTCAACCTGGGGAGGAAGCACCAGGCGGTGGGCGTGGACACCCAGTCGTTCGCCGTAGGACACCCTCTCTATTCTATGTTTTTTTTGTTTTTTTTTACTGCTGTTGCTAACACGCAATATCTTGCAAAAATTCTCTCTCTCTCTACAACTCCTTCACTCTCTCTCTCTCTCGCTTTCGTTTTCTTGACCTCACCGTCTTTGCGTTTCACCGTCTGCTCGTTGTCGTCGCCGTCGTCATATGCGCTGTTGTGTTGTTGTCGTCGTTTGTTGTGTGGTTGTCGTCGTCACAGGTGGTGGGCGAGTCCCTGCTCTACATGCTGCAGTGCGCCCTGGGCCCGTCCTACACGGCGCCGCTCCGCCAGGCCTGGCTCAACATGTACGGCGTGGTGGTGGCCGCCATGAGCCGCGGGTGGGCCAAGAACGGCGAGCGCAAGGCCGACTGAGGGAGGCGCGCGCCATCAGCCGGAGAGAGGGGGAGGGTGGTGGTGGTGGTGGTGGAGGAGGTTGTTGTGTTTCCCCCCCCCGCCCCCCGCCCCCCCGGATCCGTTGGTGTCATCATAATGCAGTGTGGTACTTGTGTAACGGTTTTTAGTCACGGGCGTGCTCCGGCGCGTCATTGTCGCCTCGCTCCTGTGAGTATAGGGTTCCCATCTGGCGGCGGCGGTGGTGGTGGTGGTGGTGGTGGTGGCGGTGGTGGTGGCGAATGTATGGTGCAGACACACACTTGACGACGTGTAATCGCGGTCGGCTCGCGCGACATTGGGGGGGGACGCCGAGTTCACTTTGGTAGAGGGGCGGGGCGTGGTGGCTGCCGCGCGACGACGCTGTAATGCCGCTGTAATGCCGCGGACGATTCCATTATGCCAGAAAGAGGGGGATTCTTTGAAAAAAACCTGAGGCCCCCATAATGGTGAGGAAGATACGTAGAGGGTGGCCACTGGAGGGTGACGAAATGCTTTGTAAATATATTGCCGTTTGATATATCTACTCAAATAATAACGCCTGTGGTGGTCTTTCGTGATTATTCTTAGCACAATTGTGAAACCCTGGATGTTATAACTTAGGCATCATGTGGTGTTTAAGCTGTGATGATTACTGTGACCCAAACAGGCGTTTCTTTCTAGGTCGTCATTGGATACGCTGCCCGCATTATATGAAAAATGTTCGGGTTCGAAATAACTCACCTGTTGTTTGTTACCTCACTCCGATCTCACGACGGATCATACCGATATACATCATACCTCTTTGTTTTCGCGTAGGACTTTGCTACATGACGTTACGGTGACTGTTAGTCTATCGACAATAGAGAACTTTTGAAATGACGATGAATAGATTTGGACGAGAACTGTTATTCTTTGATTGGTTTCTTTGTGATATTTGACTGTTATTACGCCGCTGTCGCGCACATCTTTACCTTCTTCTCAAATACTCACCAGGCCTGAGCTGTTGAAAACTGTTGACTGCCGACTGTTGACTCTTAGCTAGAAGACTGTTATTATCAAGTTTGAAAAAACAAAAGAATGAGCATCTTAGCTTGAAGCCATGTAAAAACATCTCTAATTAGTTATTTGTTCCCTTTTGTTTTGTTGGGTTTTTTTCTTTCTCATGGTCAACGTGAAGTGGTTTGCTTGGGAGAGTCTGCTGTCTCAAAAAAGTCTTGTTCATGTGAAGTACTTAATCTGTCAGAAAAAGCCAGAAAAAGTGTAACCTTGTCTTTAGTTGTCAGGAACAGATCTATCTATCTATATCTATTTTTTCTAGTTCTGCTTCTCGCCAAGGTGAGCAGAAGGTAATACCTATACATGTATTTTATGTTTTTTGGTTATGTCAAGGACAACCTTACTACTAACTTTACTCTCTCTTTATTGATAGAGGAGACTACCATATATATATATATATATATATATATATATATATATATATTGTCTGCTAATATATTTGTTGCTGCTATAAAACAGTATGTTTATGGTTAAATTACTTATAATGCCAAAAGAAGTCATTTTAGCAACAATATGCCAAGTATTTGATAATAACCATACAACTGTATATCCAAGCTGCTGATATGTAGATATTGTTTCTTTTAGTTTCTATGTTTACATTTACAAAGTTTATTTTTGTATTCTGATCTGCATGTTTTGTAGTATATGGATGACTACTATATTTGCCAAAACTGATACACACCTTGTTTGTTGTTGTTTTGTCTTACTGGGTAAATTGACCGATGTGGAGCAATATGGTATGATTTTGATATTTATTTTTATTTAGCTGTCTTCAAAGTAGCACAGGTAGAAAAAAATACCCTTTGAATCTTAATACATGTTATTTTTCGCCAACCCGTTTAAAGTATTTCCCATTTGCTGTTCTTGTTTTCTTTTGGTTGTTACTGCCATGAACAGCGGTTGAACTTCTCCGACTGTAACTCTATGATATATTTTTCAAGTCTCGGTATCGGTAATGTGTCCCATGCAGATGGTTGTTGTTTTTTGCGTAACCTATTTACGAACCTATTTATGAACTCGGTGTAAGTTTTTACCTGTTGGCAGCTGTGCCCAACCGTTAGTTTGAAACCTTTACAGCATCCAAGTGTGTACCTCCTGGATGTGTCATGTCTACCTCATCTCATCAGCTGCCTGAAGCCTGAAGACACCACCTGTTAACATGTCAACCAAAAGAGCGAACACCCATTGGACAGCTACAATGCAAAACACACATCTCTCAAGCCAACCGGCTTGTACATTGGATCCCACTCTTAAATACTGTTCAATGCTGTTGTGTGTGTGTGTGTGTGTGTGTGTATGCGCGTGTGTGAGCGTGTTACTGAGATTAAATAAAGTGCTCATCTGTGACCGTCCCAACGAGCTGGCTGTTTTTTTTTCTTCTTCTTCTTCTTCTTCTGTTTCTTCTTCTTCTACTTGTTTGCCACGTACCGGATAACTGACCCTAACCGTGTCTCACGGCGCTGTGTGTTTGGACTCCATCACACCATGGCTGATTTCTCTCCCACTACCAAACAGCACATCCGCAAGCCTTACATAAGAGACCCCCCCCCCCCCTCGGCTATGAAGACGAGTGCAATATTTCAGCTCTAAGTGTCAGAGAGATAGAGGCATTAGTCTGTACATAATCATGTAACAGCAAAGACTGTCCCGGAGTATCAGGAGTGGGCCTTTCAGAAAGCATGCTGCCGCTGTTGCTTATCTCAACATAATTTCATCATATAAAAATGGGAACACTTGTGACATAATGATGATGAGAACCTCCATCCAATACTGTAAGCTTATTGCATTCGCTTAATCATGCTGTTAGGCTATATTTTTAATTGCATTACTCGTCATTGTAAAAAAAAAGAAAAAAAAAAAAAGGAGCGAGGGGCTGACGTGGTCCTAATCCATCTTTCCTCACAAGCCCTGTCCGGAAAGAAAGACTTGCTTAATCCACCGTGGCACGTATATGCTGTGTCCCGCTTTGGTCTACACAGAGACGCCAACGCATGTCTTGGCAGTGTTATCTTGGTTGTTGTTGTTTTTTTTTTGTCCCCCTGAGAGAAACATGGTGAACTTGTTTGAGGCCACGAGAGTATGCGGTTAGATAACCCGTTATGTGATGAACATTAACACGGTCTCATCATTACGACTGGCCGTCAACCACTGCTTGGATGTGAATATAATATGTGCAATATGTTGTCCTTGTTCAATGAACTATAATACTGCAGGGATAACTCATTAATCCGTCTAGTGTGGATACTGGCTGGAGGGCAAGGGGATTGTGTCTGAATGCTGCTTGTCTAAGAAAGTCTGTGAGAACCAACGCTATTATTTTTAGAAAGTCTGCAATAGGTTTTCTGGAATGAAGTGTGTGTGTGTGTGTGTGTGTGTGTGTGTGTGTGTGTGTGTGTGTGTGTGTGAGGGGAGGAGAGGGGGGGGAGGGATTGAACGTCGTCATGGCAACTGTTAAGTGACAGCCCAGAGTGGCGTGTATCTGTCTGTTTGTTTTGGTTGAATGACAGAAGTGTGTGTGTGTGTGTGTGTGTGTGTGTGTGTGTGTGTGTGTGTGTGTGTGTGTGTGTGGGGGGGGGGGGGGGGGGGGGGGGGGTGGCTGGGCAAGGCACCACTCAGATGATTAATCATATTGTTGGGGTGATGGGGGGCGTGGATGAAATGCCAATCAGGTTAGCATTGACCATCTTCTTCTAGCCACCGTCCAAGAGAGAGAGAGAGAGAGAGAGAGAGAGAGAGAGAGAGAGAGAGAGAGAGAGAGAGAGAGAGAGAGAGAGAGAGAGAGAGAGAGAGAGAGAGAGAGAGAGAGAGAGAGAGAGAGAGAGAGAGAGAGAGAGAGAGAGAGAGAGAGAGAGAGAGAGAGAGAGAGACAGAGAGACAGAGAGAGAGACACGGTTACTACGCAATTACCGCTCCGGCACCGCAGCACGACGGCGGCCTGTATAACCGTTAGTTTCAAGTGCTATAGTGTCTGAATCGATAAGTTACAGGCACCACAATGGCGAACGGGGGATCATTTCCCCAAACAAACCACAAACAGCTTCGCTATAATTAGCACTAATAACATATTCTATTCACTTTCTTTATTCCCTGCCGAGCACCAGGGCAGGAGCGGCGCGCACCCAGAGGAATGCACCTTTCACTTAGTGCACATGCTAAGCAGTTGCCAGGGGTGACAGGGGGAAAATGTCATGCACTCTGCGCCCTCGTTTGAGTTTAGGCAACGAATAAATCAATTTCTTTCGGCGACTTTGCGTTATATAGTAGTAGTATATCCTTTGTGTGGAAAACGTGTGGATATTTAATTTAAGAGGGATGTTTCTCACACGTCCAACGGTGATCCGGTGCTGATCGCCCCCCCCCCCCCCCTTTTAATCACCTGCTGTGTGGACCAAGGAGATCATGGGCGCCATTGCACGTACACCCGACTCAGGCCTCGTTTGTATGCAGGAACACTGCCTCAAAAAACCCGGCAATCACGGAGGTGAGCACCTGAATACCATTAGTCCGCCAGCGCTCTCTAGGTGTGCATTAGCTCAGGGATCTCTGCCTCTGGGAGATAGTGTGGAGAGACAGTATGGAGAGATAGTAGGAGAGTCAGAGCCAAGACCACAGATAGCCGATGACTGTATATATTAATGTATATATATATATATGTATGTTTTGGCTGTCGTAACAGCTGTCAATGCAACCATTGTCCAATTGAAAAGTTTGGAGAAGTTTCTTTTACAAAAGAAGTTTCCGGAAAGCCACAATATAATGTGACACGGCAGGTTCACCGACGTTGAAGTACTTCAGGGAGCTGAGCTCTAATGAGCACTGTGCTGAAAAAAGCAGCAAAGAAAAGACACGTGCATGGGACTGGAATGAATTGAAATCAAACACGTTTCGATTTTAATTGGACAGCCACATCACTTAACATTTGACCTTTGACCTTGGCCTCTGACAGAGTTCGACACACAAACTGGGCCCCTATTCTCTGCCTTGATTGAGATGACGACACGCGTTTACAGCTCAGTCCGCAGGTGTAATGTAACTGTACGTTCATATCTGTGAGTGCGAAAATCAATAATTAAAAAATACAAACCGGAGATAAATATTAAAGATATTCATGAATTTAAAAACGAGACAAGGCATGGAACAGCAAAGTATTGACATAATGCTATGAGATGAATTCATGACATGAATAGAAAGTAAACAAAGCAGTGTTTTAGTATTCCCTACCAGCATAGTTTCTGAGGCCGAGACCTCATTCTCAGATGGGTCAAAAGGCAGAATAATGTTGAAATGTACAGTAAATTGACTAACATTAAATGTATATTCATAAGGGGCATCTGATGCCTTAAAATGAATAAAGGTATAAAACCTCATCGAACTAATGGTCACAAGTTGTGAAAAAAAGGAAATAAATACTGCTTAATTGTCCACATTAAACATATATATCTAATTAGAATCACAATCACATTACATATTAAACAAAGTGACCTTAATAATTTAGTCACACTGCCTGTTATTTCTTGCATTGGGGTCCAGTTTAAACAGCTCAAGTCCTGTTTCTACTGTTTGCTTTGGGCACAACAATCATATCAATGCCTTATGAAAAAGGGGAATATACATTACTAACAGAAAATAGGAAATGTTTTACCCTCCTACTGCTTTTCACAGAATAGGACAGCCAAGAATAGTGAACAGTGTTACTTACACAACAAGGCATATCTGATCAAAATGAAAAAGCCTCATGAGTCAAAGATATAATATAGGAGTCAAATAAAGAAAAGGTAAAAAAAAAAAAAAACTCTGTGAAGACAATTCACTACCAATACAGAAACTATAGAAAACAAATTTAAACCATTTGTGAGAGTGATGGTCACAGTAATGATTGGCAAGCCATGTGTTATATGGTGAGGGGGGGGGGATTAAACCAGTGTTGAGTTACATTTGTGTCTTTATATACCGCTTCCCTGCTCTTCAGTTCTCGGTCCATGCAGCATATTTCAGGCCATGCTGGATTGTCACACAAAGGATACAATTTGTCATCAAGGCACAGCAACAGAGCAATGGGAACAATCCACAACGTTCTTACAATCAGTTTGGCAAGTACAACCGTCCACTTCGAACAAAGAAGATTGCCTTATACAAAACTAGGAACTATACAGATTAGGTATAAAACATTGGCGTCAGTGCATATTTTGCAACTGTTGGATTGTTTGAAATTTAAGCAGATGGCTGCATTTCTCAACACAAAGGGAACATGCAATCAGGTATTACATAGAATTGATTGATTTTGATGTCAACCAGAGGAGGACGGGAATATTTTCGGAGTGACATAAAAATACCAGGGTATACTGTATTCAGAGCAAGACAGACCATCGCTCAAGCCAGTAGCAATTTAGCACTAAAAGTTCAAAAAATGAAATGTTATCGGTCTTTCAATGGATAAACTAAATATACTTATTCATGGGCAAATGTTTGCGTTACCTATTCTATTTTAACACCAGTTATGTAAATTGATTAGCCGCGATGTGCTTTTCACTTTGCAATCCTTTAAAAAATAAACCACAGATGAGTCCACCGAGATGTGAGACTACAATTACAGAGCGGATGAGCTACGATGAGACAGCCCGACACATGATTAAACTAACTCCAATAGGCACCCACCCACCCACCAAAGAAAAGAAAAAACAACCCACAAATCCACAATATTAACACAACACACATCCAAATTGAATAGCAAAAGAGTGGCCATACCGCAACCAACCAGCCCCCCCCCCCGCCGCCCAGGTAACCAGCGACCACACGCACTCACTCACTTCACACTTCAACACCCAGACAGCGCCTGGTGTAAACCAGGCCGTGTTCCACCACATCTCTCCGAGCGGTTTCGGAGTCTGCCGTCCGTCTGTCTGCTCTCTCGCTGCAGATGGCTCCGCAAAAACCCGTCGCCCTCACCCTCTGGCTTTCAGAGCCCCGCCGCACAGGAACCAGATCTGCCCGTGCCAACGCCATCCTGCCGGGCGTGCTGGAGCTACACACACACACACACACACACACACACACACACCACATACACACATACACACGCACGCGCACGTTTCTAATGGGAACTTTCTGATCACCTCGTGTCCACAAGCCACACAGTCGGACAGACTACAAGAATCCTCTTAGTGTTCTCCTCATGCTAAGGGAAGCCAACCGAAGAGCCTTTCCACAGCTTAGCGTATGTTCATGTAACAGCTCCAGGTGTACAGTCTGGGTGGTGTGCTTTTTATTTCGCTTTTTTTGTGTGTGGGGGGGGCAAGCATCCTCTAAATGCGTTCCTATTGGGCGACGGCAACAGCTGCTCTGTGGGCTCTGACGCAGCTAGGTCGGGGTTAGGGGGCGGGACTATAAGGTGAGAAGCAACACACGCAGCGCAGTGGTGGCACACCTTCCTCTCCGGCGTGTCCCCGGGTGACGGGGCGGCGGCGCGGCGAAGCGACCCGGCGGAGCCAGCAGCGAGCGTCACTGGTAGCCCACTGGGCTGTCCATGACAGAGCAGTAGGGGGGGTCTTGGAGCTGGGTCTCGCGGGTCGCCAAGGGCCCCTCTCCCCCCTCCTCCCCCTCCTCCTCCTCCTCCCCCTCCTCCGCCGGGCCGTGGCTGGAGCGGCTCTGGGAGCGGGCCAGGGCGCCGTAGCTCTGGTGGGCCGGGGAGGGCATGGGAGTCAGGCCCAGCTCAGGCTCCAGCAGCACGGATGCCACAAACAGCTGTGGTAGGGAGATGGAGACACAGGGGGGTCGGTGGAAGTGGTGGTGGAGCACGTTGTTCGTTTATACGTTCACTAGGGATGGGAATTGATAAGATTTTTCCGATTCCGATTCCATTTTCGATTCTGCCTAACGATTCGGTTCTTTATCGATTCTCTTATCGATTCTCATTTGGTAAAAAAAGGACAACAAACAGGTCGATTAGCATCATCTTTGTTTAGACATTCAGTGACGTTAGTCCGGAGCGGATCCAAAACGCGACATTCAGAAATCGGTATCGCATGCTGTGTGTGCAATTGTTTTTGCATGTTGGAAGTATTTCCTCCCTTTGAGGAAATATCCACGTTGCAAGTACTGCAAGTTGCCCTGTTGTCGTCTTTTCTTGTGAAGTGTAACCAAACTTTTGAGCGTTTGTACCGCTTGGGTGCCATGTTTACTGTTGACTGCTGGCTGCACTGGAGTCGCTACGCAACGTGCGCGGTGACGTCATTCGCGTCCACTGGAATCGATAAGGGAATCGTTTGCCAATTTTGAAAATCGTTTGCCAATTTTGCAAATTCCAAGGAATTGAAACACTGGGAACCGGTTCTCAACAAGAACCGGTTTTCAATTCCCATCCCTAATGTTCACCATGAACCTGTTTGTGTGTATTCACTGTATTACAATGGCGACTGTAGGTTGTAAATGAATGAGTTAATAATCATGACACACGTTACACTTTGTTTTCACTCGGTTATGACATGACTAGCGTTACTATACGATGTTAAAACCTTGAAACGAGACAAACGGACATTTTTAGACTTATTTTTTAGCATAATGCTGAGGCTAACAACTCTAAGGTCAGGAGGTTAAGTCTCAGGACACACACACACACACATTAACAATAAAAATGGTACTCTACACTGGAGGCTGTGGAGGGGGGTGCTGCACTTCTCTCTCCGTCACTCAGAGTTGCCTCTGTCGGTTGGTCAGCCATCTGAGAAAAAAGTGGTCCCGTTTAATAACACCACCCTACTGGCACCGCACACACACTAAAACACACACACACACTCAAACCTCCTCTGCACTGTTTAATGACGGACCGGGTAGCTTGACGACTTGTCTGGCTGCTTCCTGAGGAACAGACGGAAGAGGGCAAAGGTCACACAGCAGACCAGGGATGCAAAGGTGAAGAGGGTGATGGGATGCATCGGGCCTGGAGGGAAAGGAGAAGAAGGGATTACAAAATAAATGACCATATGTGATATGGCACACTGGTTCACTGAAGGAAAAGAAGAAGGAGAAGCAGAAGGAGGAGAAGGAGAAGGAGAAAGAGGAGGAGAAAGGAGGAGAAGGATAAAGACAGGAGAAGGAGGAGAAGGAGAAGAAGGAGAAGAAGGAGTAGGAGAAGTAAACAACAACAACAGCAGCAAGTACAGACAATAGTAGAGCGGTACCTAGCCTGAGCACAGAGAAGAAGAGCAGCCAGAACATGCAGAGGATGGGCGCCACGACGACCTGGGCGATGGCCGCCCTGTGGATGCGTTGGCTGAGCCTGGTGGGGACGTACGCATAGTAGATGTTGTAGCGGTCCACCATGTGCTTCAGGATGACGTACAGGAGACCTGAGGGAGGGGCATCGGGTCATCATGTGCACACACACACACACACACACACACATACACACACACACACACACACACACTAATTAGCAGTTGTATTTGCATATTGATCCTCACTTCGATCGTGAAGAAACAACACACAGGTGACA
>JAOPHQ010005164.1:0-45000 GCA_030340625.1 Merluccius polli
GGTGAGGGAGGGGGGGGCAGGAAAGTGGTGTGGGTGAGGAAGGGGGGGGGAGGAAGGGGGTAAGATTGCCTTGCAAAATCAAGGACCTTATGCATCTTTTTTTAGCGAGACTGTTTCCAATTAAGACACCGTGAGCAGCACAATATCACATTGTCACGCAGTAAACAGAGAGCTGCACTTCCCAGGCGAACAGCGTTTGAATCATCTTTTTTTTGCTTTTATTTAACGCTGAAGACGATTGCCACGAGCTAATTTTTCCCTGTAGTGTTAACATAGCTTTATTTGGCTATGTTAACACTAGCGAAGGAATGTGCAATGCGTGTCCAGCGGCTTTTTATAAGGCGCCCATCATATTTAGGTACTGTTTCCAAGGGCTGACCTGTGCGTGACTACAATCCCTACTAATTCATGTTGCATTAGCCTGTCCTTGTGTTTGAAGAGTACTTACAGTAAATATGATACATACACCGGGGCTAAAAGCTTTACATAAAACTGTCTTCAAAGGACATATTAACCCATCTTTGTTTACAAGAGACGAGTCAGAGAAAAAGACAATATGGCACAAACGGTCGTAAAACACAGCACTTCCCCACCTCGCCGGCACGCACGCACACAGACACACACACACACACACACGCACACACACACACACACACACAGGCACACACACACACACGCGCAGACACACACACACACACACACAAGCACACGCGCAGACACACACACACTCTGACAAACACTGCAGACATAATGCAGAGACGGGACTAAATCACTAGAGACGGGAGCATTTAAAAAGGAGCATCAAATTTCCAAGTAATAAATAGCAGAGATTGATTTGACCTCCCAACCGCGTCCTGCAGTTTACTTATACACAACTTAAGAAAAATGGACGCTTTCGCTCCCTCCGGGGAGGACATCAGATAGCCGCTGTGGCTTTAAGGGTCCACAGCAGTTCAGTATTGTCAATATGCTGCTAAACCTACACCCTCCTTCTCCCCCCCCCTCCTCCCCCCCCACCGTCTCTCTATCCCTCTTGCTATAATAACACCAAGACCAGGGCATCATAGAGAAAGAGAGAGCGAGAGAGAGAGAGAGAGAGAGAGAGAGAGAGAGAGAGAGAGAGAGAGAGAGAGAGAGAGAGGCAAGTCACAAACATCTACAGCTTTTATCACCGTTCTGGCATCTGGTGGTGGCGATGGAGAATTAGACGAAGGTCAAAGGGTTTCTGTTACTTGGGGGCAAACACATATGTCTGCATTATTAACTAACAGTTACCCACTCAGCTCCTATTCCAAATGCAGACAACTATTTCACCACTGAGGACGACAGGAGGGCAAATCGGAAAGACAAGAAGAGAAAAAAACACGGTTATCGTGTCTTTCTTACAATATATAGGTTGACTTGTATGGATGTACAACCGGTTTCTAACCAGATCTCCGGTCAGCGCCGAGGGTGTTGAAGAACGACATACAGTACAAGTGTAGTGAGGACCCCTGGTACCATCATACCATCAGACCACATGGTATCTTCTCAAGGCCCGGTGATGTAGCGTCTCTGTGAGCATTTACAGTAACAGATTGGGAGGAAGTTGCCTGAGACACGGCAAAAAAAAAAAAAAAACACAGAAAATGTACGCAAGTCTGGCAAGCAGCTGCAGCAGCACCTAGCGCTCTGGAAACCTCCAGCGCCGGTCTATCAAACGCATCGACCTGAGGGATACTTCTGGAGACGCCTCCGCAGCTTCTGCTCTGGTCACCATGGAATAGCGATGGCGCTTGTGATTAGCGAGCCCATTAGAGACCCGGTGTGTGACACCTCCGCGCGTGAGAAAGGTCCTCCGCAGTAGCCGGTCCCAGAGAAACATGTGGTGCGCATAAAACCCACATCCTATTTAGAGCCGTTCTGTTGCTGCAGCCGCCGCCGCACAAACAATCGTTGACGCAACATGCAGTGACAACACCTTCGAAATATGCCAACCGCACCGAACTGCAAAGTACCGATTTAGATGACTGCATTTTCCACTGTAGTTTGTCAGATCAGCTTCGGCGTTGTGGATAAGCAAAAAAACAATGTACCGTTTTGCGTGCAGTTTTAGGACGTATCTTCTGCATTATACTATGTTGTCTATGACTATAACTACTATATTTCACCATACAAGATAGATGGTATTTTGAAAGACCAGAACAGGTTCCTACCAAATAACTTGGCAAGGGTGCTCATGTGCAAGGCAGTGACGTTCGGCCTCTGGTCTTGAGACACTTTAAACATAACCGAAAAAAACACCTTTTGTCGTGTCACGTATTTCAAGGTAATTTTAAAAAAGGCAAAACCGACCCTTCCTCCTTGGGAAGCGTGTTTTGCTTAACGCCTGCGGTATATTACAGCAAGATGTAGAAATACATACGTAGGTAAGAGCCACACTTAAACCAAATCTATCAACCACTACATTTCCACTGCGGTTCGCCATGTGGATAGTGCTTTCCTGCCCAAGAAATTATTAACTTTCTTAGATAAAAAAAACAACATTTTACCAGTTTACACACATTAGTGCAGCAGGAAGTGCAGGAATGCTGTGAAAACATTGGTTCAGCCGTCTATCGACCACGCGGCCCGCGCTCCTCTCCCCCCCGCAGGGGGAGGGGAGAGCGGCCGGTGATGAACGATGGCAGCGCAGTCAATGAAAAATCAACTGGGAAGCACAAAGCTCTTAATGCTAAGCTATATTGGTTGCTGACGGGAGCAAATAACATCAGCATAGCACTTATAGAGGCCAATCATACATTTCTAGCCGCAACCGCACAGGTTTCCCAACTGCAATAAATTCTTTCCCCTGATTAAACAGTAAATTCTGCATGCCTATCAGGCTCCCATTAAGCGGGAGGCCGCTTTCAAAAACACCATTAATCAACCGAGAGATATGGCTTGAAATATCAGTCATCGATTGTAACTGCTTATGACAGTTTACACAGCTTTATATCTGCACAGCGCTCTCGCTCATCTATCAATTACTACCAGCCTCTGCCGCATGCTAATTGTGCATTTTCCCCTCTAATGCATTTCCACTGTTATCTTATGGCCTAATGAAACTAAACAAATCAATAAATATAAATTATACATGCAAAGATGTACTGCCGCGAACATAAAGCCTCTAATTAATTGCACTTGATTAATTTATATACTTTAATTATCTCCTCGAGCTGCAGATGGCATAAATATCTGGACAATCTGCTTATTGCCATGTCAGTCATAAAATGGCAGACACAGTGCATCTATTCTGCCTGGCCAGCTTCCTGCACTAGAAAAGACTGTTGCTGACATAAAAAAGGCCTTGCTGTTGAATAATTTAAAGAGAGCAAATTGGTAGACAATGCAGGACCTCGGACCTTTCTAATGTTTAGCTGTTTTAGAAAGGCCTACTATGAGTCTGCACCCATCAAAGCTCCCCACTAGATATTGAAATTACATTATTTGTGTCCTTTCCTTATAAGGGATGGATATTAAGGAAACACTTTTACAAACACAAACCAAACTGAGTATAAGTGTACAAGGACTGAATATATTGTACAAGGACATTGTATACCAAATGGAGGTGACTGAAATATACTTGTTATACACATGTGTATTAATATTATACAATTGTTTAGACTGCGCAAATATTGTACTTTTACAACTGTAAAACAAAACCAAAATATTCCATAAATATATAATTTATTATTTTATATAATATTTCCCATGAATAAATATAATGTCAAACTTCAATCTAACATGCTTCTGTTATGCAATTAAAGTGATACTATAGCACTTTAATTGCATAACAGAAGTTAAAACCGAACTAAACAGACAAACTAGAAGAACATTCAAAAACAATTTGAGAAGATGTGTGTGTAAAGACAGCATAATGGATGTGCTATGAGATAAAGGACAGTTCAGTACATGGTGAAACCAGAAGGTTTCCTGGGCTTCATACTGAAAGGTGAGAAAGTAGGAATTAAAGAGGCTTCCTGGTTTTACATCTTGATGCTGCTAATGAGGGTCTTTTGACTGTAATTACCCCAACAGGGCGCTTGGCAGAATAATTACAAGAAAGACATTACAGAGGTGCATTAGTGTGTCCAGGTACAGTAAATATGTCAACAGGCAAGGTGGCAACTTCTTCTCTTTGTCTGAAGTTGGATATCTCTCCACTAAACAAGCGGTTATTTCCCCCCCCCCCCCCCCAATGTGCCAAACGTAAGGCTGGAAAATTACAGTATCAAGTCACCCGGACTAACAATCGCAAAAACAATTTTCTAATCGTAGCGTTACACATTGAGGATGTTCAACTGCACTGCTGTGGGGGGGGGGGGTTTACAGGAGGTGTTTCGACCAGATGCTCAAAGCGTTCTCACGTCCTACTAGATCACCAAACCCGGACCAAACCTGGACCAAACCCGGACTTCATGGCTGTGGCTTCGAGTTTTGAGGTTCAGCTGCCCACGGATGAAGAGACTTTATGAACCAATGATGTGCAGCACTTTAGTTGTAGTTGTGACCCCTAGGGGCCTCATCATCTCATGCATACAGATCTGCGTAGGTGTCTGCACAAATGAATGCTCAGCGGAAAAGTTGGACATATGCGTACGCAAGATATTTTCCCAAAAAGTTCAAACAGGGTTTTCCGTTGACCGATTGTGAGATTGTGCGCTTGTGAAAGAGATTCGAAGTCCACCCCCCATCAATTCTCATCATTGACCAAACGCGGTTCTAGGAACGCCCATAATGTCCTGGATTTCTCAATAAGCTGATTGCTCATTCAGCATCACGAGTGTTTGTTTCATTAATTTATAACACAAAGGGAAAGTGAAACATTTTCTAAAAGTGGTGAAAAAGTCGGTCAAGCCGATTACATTTGGAAAACCGGTTGCCACCGCAAATTGCGTTTTAATGTCGGCCTGTTCGACTGCAGCGTACGGGAAAACAAATGTAGCGTGGAGTCAGGCAGAAGAACGCCGTCCCAAACCCCGGGTATCCCACGGTTACGGGGGGGGGTGCGGCGTATCCCCGATCTGGCTGTTATTCCCATCGTCTGTCTACTCCAAAGTGCCTTTATCATAATGTCTTTTTAGGTGCACTATCTCGCTCTGCCTCTCGCTCACGACGTCGCCGTATCACACCGACTGCCGACACTGCGTACGCGTGGCGACGGCGTCCGGGGTGCGGAGATACCCGCCGATTCTCACCTCACAGGGTGAGGTTTTACACATCTGGATGTGTGCGTGGAAATCAGAAAAACGCCGGATGTTTCTGAGGGCAGAAACATCCGGCGCCAGACGTACAGCTTCAGACCACAAGAATGCATCACTGTCCATAAAAGCACCTGGACTTTTTGGCAACAGCATCAAACATCCTCCCTTTATTCACCCCCCCACACACACAGGGCCGAATTGATTGGAAAGGCGGGGACACACACACACACACACATCTTTGTTTGGAAAAAAATGTTATCTTTTGTAATTTCGGGGTTGGACGTTGCTAACGGTGAGCTGCTGGCTGGTTGAATCGGTTTGAATGACAGCAGAGAAGAGAGGTGTGTGTGGGGGGGGGGGGACCGGGAGCTCGGACGCTGTTTCCGCGTGGTCCTAGTGCTTGCGGTTTCTCCTGGTTTTATTTAATATAACCTTTTTTCGGACTGTAAAAAGTGTGTGTGGGGGGTCCAATACTGCCTTCTGATAAAGTGGGGGAGAAATCTCCCCTGTGTCCCCCCTGTACGTTACGCCCCTGCCCCCACAGGTCTTTTCATGTGATCTTTAAAATATAAGTTAAATATAAGGCTAAATATGTGGCGCGCTGTTCTTCCAGTGTATCCTCAGATTTCTTAAGATTTTGCTCATAATATTTCTCACATTCAATTTTTTTTATTTGATTATTCTGTTTATTGAAACAGAGACTCGCACTTCCAAACTGTAGTGGCAGTGCATCAGGATATGATAGCACATATCATTTGATTTGATTATTCATAAACATTATTATATGTATAAGTGCTGTCCAGAATGAAGACATTATCATATATACAGTAAGTAATGCTTAATTGTTCTTTACTGTAAACCCGGCCACTAAAGTCAAATTGGCATTAATAAAATAAAAATGACATTTTATGCCGTGTTGCTGCATCTCCATTACAAGTATTTTGCCGATAGTGAATCTGTCAATCACACATCCAATCCATATTTTACCATAAATCATAGAATTAAAGAAACCCTCAACATTGTTGTATTTTATACGTGTAGTTTCAGAGAGAGGGAATCACCGTTCCTCTGACACTGTTTGTCTTCCTCCGTGTAGAAGGGAGGTTCTCCATCATTGTGATATGATTCAGTCACTTTTAAATAATAATGATGTGGGAAGCACCGTCATTTGGGGACGCCGTCATCAATCAGGGCCTCATTCAGCTTTAATTCATGTAGATTCACACCTAATACTCATTACAAAGATGCAATTTCCAGCCAGTCAGGGCTGATTAATGGGGGGCGCGTCTCACCTAGTGTTTCCGTGTGCGGTGTCAAGCCTCCAGCAGGATAGATGGCTTTCATACAGACACACAACTATTCCTATAGGCTCATTTGTTTTAAAGACACGCTTATGAGAAACTACACGGCGCACCGCTCAGGAGCAATCAAAATGACAAAATTACAATGAATGTGGAGAGTATGTGTTTTATTGAGGTTTCTCGGTGTCCATCTTTCAACACCCCCCCCCCCCCCCCCCCCCCAGTGTTTTTTATTCCTTAATAGTACTTGGAAATCCCATGAAGGACTACAAAAAAAAAAACTAAATGGATTTATAGAAAGGAAGAAACGTCCTGTTCTTATGAGACATGTTCACTTTGAGCACTTGGCAGGGATCTCAGCTGCCAACTTCAAAAGCCCCCCGCAGGTCACAGGCTACATTAACAATGTTTTCACACTTTCCTCCCCCCCATTATCACTAGCATAATATATGACACAAATGTCCAAACATTATTCGAATAGCTTAGTGTTAATGTTATATTTATTCCATGACACATTCCTGTTATAAGTAACTGTTCCGGTAATAACAAATACATCGTTTTTTATGAATTAATGTGGAATTACAACGACAGTGTAATTGCTTACTGCTAGCGATATTTTGTCAAATGGCACAACAATATCTGTGAGTTGATAAATATTCAGAACAGCTCAAAACTTTATTGCACAACATACACTATATGAATATTTGCATAAGATATTCACTCTATTAAAAGTACATAAAAGTAGCAGGACCGCGGCGAACAAGCAACTACAATAAAACAAACTTTTTCAAACATCAACAACAAACGATGTGTGTGTCCTGAGCTTTCACAGCCCCTTGTCATCATATGGTGAAGACTGCAACTCGCAGCAGTCTGCCGCCATGACACATTTAGATGTGTGTGTGTGTGTGTGTGTGTGTGTGTGTGTGTGTGTTTTAAAGAAGGGAAACCAGGATGTGATAGAGATACAATCATGTGTGTGCACACTTACACACATGTGCATGTTTTTGAGCACACAGTATATAAAACTACATAGATGTGTGTGTGTGTTTTGGAGCATTCAGTAACTACATAGGTGTGTGTGTGTGTGTGTGTGTGTGTGTGTGTGTGTGTGTGTGTGTGTTTTTTTGAGCATTCAGTAACTACATAGATGTGTGTGTGTGTGTGTGTGTGTGTGTGTGTTTTGGAGCATTCAGTAACTACATAGATGTGTGTGTGTGTGTGTGTGTGTTTTGGAGCATTCAGTAACTACATAGATGTGTGTGTGTGTGTGTGTTTTGAGCATTAAGTAACTACATAGATGTGTGTGTGTGTGTGTGTGTGTGTGTGTGTGTTTTTGAGCATTTAGTAACTACATACTGTAGATGTGTGAGTGTGTGTGTGTGTGTGTGTGTGTGACTGCGGGTGCTGAGGAGGCTGTGGAGGACGGGCTCACCGCTGCATCCCTGCGTTCACGTCACATACCAACGAGCTGAAATCACTTCTGCCCCACTGATCCCCCAACAAAGCCAGGGACACGTCCGCTGGCAAGCCTTGTTTTCTGCCTGAGTGGAGCACAGGAAGATGATTAGTTAGATAGAGGATACTCTGTGAGTAGGTTTAAATGTATTTTTTTTAATTTGTAAATGTATTTTTTTCACTGTTTCCTGCATGAGTAGAGCACAGGGAGATGGTTAGTTAGATGGAGGATATTGTGTGAGTGGATTTAAATGTTGTTGTTTTTGTGATACCTATTTGTGTTATTCTCAAAATATACAGTATAACATATACTAATATGAACGCTCATCTGAAGTTTCAAGGATTTTGAAGGCCGGCGTTTCCTGTTTTCGTGTTTAATATTGCTAGTCCTGCATTGTGATGAGTTGGTTGTTACCATTCTTGTTATACATCCACTGTGGGTACAACACCAATGAACAAATAAATACATCTTCACCAGTCTGCCTTGAGACAAGAAAAAAAAAAAAAAAAGGTTGTAAGCTCAACCTTACTGAGAAAGTAATGGGGGGGGGCAGAGGGGGGGGGGGGGGGGGCAGAGAGGGGGGTGCTACACTACAGCCTCTGCTGCAGCATTTTTATGGGGACACTTGTTGTAGTGGAGTCATGTCAGTCGAGGTCGCGCAGCGTTGATTTCCTCTGTCATCAGCTGGCTCATGTTGTGGCTGAGCAGGGGATTATGACATGGGGTGTGTGTGTGTGTGTGTGTGTGTGTGTGTGTGTGTGTGTGTGTGTGTGTGTGTGTGTGTGTGGTGGGGGGGACATAGCACTGCTCCACACATCCTCCTCCTCCACCCCACCTCCCAGCATCTCCTAGGACGCCGCAGCCATCCACCCTGCATTCATTGGGTTTGGTGCTGGAGTCGCCGGCGCCGGCACCGCCCCCCCGCGCGCGCTCGTCACGGCACACGCTTGATGCCCAGCAACAGGCGTGTACACGGGCATGTTCAGCGCAACCATTATGATAATGGCTGGAGAGCACTCAGTGGTGGGAATAAGCAAATGTGATTAAGGGCCCTCCTGATCATGATCAAATATTAATCTGATGTGTCTTCACCCTGACCTGGCTTGGAGCATAAGACGCTCTTATAGACTTATGCATTAACAGATTTGCACAGGGCTGAACTCATAGCAGCTAATAATATTAGACGTGCAGCACGGCGAGCAGATATTTCAGGAGTGCAATCCACTTACAATACAAACGAATGAAAATAGCTCTGGACAATAATCGGGGTGAGGCTTTATGAGGACTCTGATTCGATTTTCGTTTGCAATGACAGTGGCTACTTAAAATATCCCATGAACCACCTGTTGCATTGGATTGTGTACAACTAGGCTGGCTGGAGTAAACCCTTTAATCAGATTAAAATCTATGCAGCTAACCAGCCCAAAGTATCTTTCCACAGACGGAAAGATACATTAGGTGTGAATGAATTAGATAAATATGTCTCTATGTTGGCTAACTTTATTCAGCTTAAAACATGTATTGATAATTATTATTATTATGAATGGCTCCAGACTTCATACAGTTTTGACAGAACTGTATGTAGAAATAATATGATAGTTTTATGAATTACATAATTTGATTTCACATTGTATTAAAAACATAACCGTACGATAGTGCATGTTTTTATTGTGTTAATTTTGTTACATTTTAATGAGATTGAACAAGATTAAATGCACTGATTCCTGTGGATACATTTAAATTCCAGTAACTTTATTAATATATTTGTGTATTCAATGTATTGCATGTAATGTATTACAGTATATATATATATATATATATATATATATATATATATATATATATATATATATATATATATATATATATATACATACATATACATATACACACACATATACATATACATACACACACACACACACACACACACACATTTGAAGGAGTTCTACACTTTAGCAGTACAATATATGAGGTCTGACCGATACAAATCGGAACCCAAACATTAGACATATATATGCCAGAGTTTGGGAGCTAATACTTATTTTACTAATTCTTTAGTTATTCTGGACTTTTACTGTGTTATTGTTTAAATTAATCCAGACGTTATTATTAATAGATACATGCCGATATATCTGCTATATTTCCTACTTGTGAAACTTACATTAAAATCTTTATTCAAATATTACTGTGAGAGAGGACTGCGTTGTAATGACCTACATTTAATTTCAAATGTAATTTGGGATTCAGTAATAAATCCAACGCATGTATTAATTTGGCTTAATAAGAATGAGCATTATTTGATTGAAGGACTTATCCTGTACGACATACAGTACAGTCTTTCAGTATGATGAGACAGCGACTTGCAGTTTGAAGGAGATTAGGAGGACATTAAATCAACACAATTGCCCAGCAGTGTTAACCAACAGCTTGTAGGAATCACTGGACATAACCTGACCCCCCCCCCCCCCCCCCCCCGCCCCCCCTTTCCAAACCGATGGGAGGGAGACTCCAGATGACCTAATCTACTTACATTGCATATTTAACTCGCTATGATTTATACATAAGATAAGGCTTATTCCCGGGTCAAATCTTAATTCAAAACATATTGTTTGCTCTGTTGGGCATTAGTGCAGCAGATGGTCTTGACCTCTTCCATGGAATAAATATATTACAGTTGGAGGCTTAACAGCACGCGCTGTCTGTGCTGTTGTTGGTGTCCCTGGGTATTAAACGCAGATAAGAGAGATCATGCAAAGCACATCACGTGGTGTAACGGTACGCCTGCACACTATAACTCTGTTAGGGAGATGGAGACGATTTAACAGTAAACCGTGTCATTTGTTCTGATGTCAAACAAGAAAATGCACGAGGATTTCAGGCTCTAATGTAATAGGATACAAATACTTTTTTTTAAATTTGAATATATTTAGATTGAATCTAAATACGAATGTTGCAAATTATAACTTTAAAATAGGGCACAGGTTAATGCAACTAATTGGGATGAACCGAGACACTTCTGTAGGAATACACATCCCCGCTACTTAAATCAGGACATGTTGACAAGACGCAGAACTGCAAAACTTCACACCGCGAACACGTTAAAGGATGTATGCAGAAGATACAATTTGGCTTCAAGGCGTGCTAAACTTAAAGGGAAACACATCAAATATTAGCAAATTACATATAGCCTATCTACTTCATAAGATGTTTATTTTGTTGGTCATAACTCAAATGAATAAATAAAGCATTGTGCTTTCACGGTTTAAAATGAAACAATATTTTTTGCAAGAATTTGTTTTTTTCCAAACAGAGCTGGTAGTGAGGGAGTGCACACACACACACACACACACACACACACACACACACACACACACACACACACACACACACACGAGACATGACTGGCTGAGGTTTACCTGCTCACACAACAGAGAACCTCAACCTGCAGTAAAGACATAATGGGGTGAAACCTCTGCACTAGACCGCTGCTGTTCACCATCTTCCCTGATATATTAAGTCCTCTAGTCTGCACACACTTTATTTTCTCTAGTAAATCATTGATTCGGCATAACTGGAAAGTGTGACAGGATGATGATAAACTCAAACTGTAATCAGTGGATAACGTCACACTCACAAAATGCGCTGGCCAAAACAATTTTAGTCCCATCATAGCGTAAAACAATAACCATGCGCCCCTTTTTTGCTTTCCTGTGGACTTCCTGTGAGTTTTCCTGCTCAAGACAAGACAAAACACGGCTCCCTGGAAAACCGAGTCAGTGACATGAAATCTGCTGAGTGACATATCATTTGGCCGGAGGAAGAGCCCAATGTTATTCTTCTTCTTCTTCTGTATGTGAGAGCAGACCCTATACTGACCATCCCACAGCCCAATCTAAACACACCGACGCTACAGGAGATTGGGTATTTTCACGGCACGCTGCGTCGCTGCCGTGCGCTGTACACACACACACACACACACACACACACACTGTGTGCTTGTGTGTGTGTGTGTTTGAGAGAGAGAGAGAAAGAGAGAGAGAGAGAGAGAGAGAGAGAGACAGACACATTTCTGTTTAACCATTTCTTTATTCTAATATATCTTTAATTGTATGTAAATGTTTTGTTTTTATTTCACACTTGCGTTGGCAGTGTTTCCCATGCCAATAAAGCTTCATTGAATTGAGAGAGAGAAAGAGAGCGCGAGAGAGACTCATCTGCTCTGGAGGAGGCCGGCCAGCATTAGTCTCTCTCTCTGTCTCTCTCTGTCTCTCCCTCCCTCTCTCTCACCCTCTCTCCCTCTCCCTCTCCCGCTCTCTCTCTCTGTCTCTGTCTCTCTCTCCCTCCCTCTCTCCCTCTCTCTTTCTCCCTTTCTCTCCCTCTCTTGTTCTGTCCCATTACACAATTTGATTATTTCAATCTCTCCCCCTGACGTTAAACGGTTCCCACAGATTTAATATGCGGCTGGAATTTGATATATGACTGCAGCCTCATGATCCCGGCCTCATGGTTTTGATGGGAGCCTCATGACCCGCAGCTTGTGACCTGTTGCTACTGAGGCATTCGCTTGTTGTGTCCTCTTGGACGCTATAGGTACTGGAGAAAAGGAAATAGTGCAAATAATTGATTTATTTTTTGCATTTAAAATTAGATTGTACATTATAAAAAGTTAGCGATAACAAAAGAGTAGCACAAATATTATAAATAGGCATTATTAAATAATAACTATTATCAAACGATAAAAAGCTAAAGTAAATACAAATCAGTAAAATAGGCCTATGTTAATTAATAGTTTAGATGTGGCAGGAATTTTGATTTGTTCTGGTTAATTCAGGGTTTTCCTTCAATGTTATTGTTTTATATAATGAATTAACACAAACCAAATTAATATATTATTTTGAATATTTACAGAACCACATATGCTGTCATTATCGACTTTGAAAAATAACAAGTTTCTGAGAATCGTGATATCGTGGATAATGACAATGAAACATCGTCGCCTTGGGCCAACAGAAGGACAAATTCTGCATCTCTATTTGCGTTCATTATTTCCAACTTTATATTTCCCTATTTGTCTGCACAAAAAAAAGACTGAGAACCCTTGAGGGAGTAAACTTTTACATGGAACGCGTTAACATCCTACATTACACCGATATTCAAACTCCACACCACTCCTCCCCAACGTGTTCAACAACACCTCGTAGGTGAGCTGTTATTGGAGGCTGCCTGTTATTTCTACTTGGGGGCGCCAGGAGCCCCAGCAGCAGGTGTGTGGAGCCCACCCTGGGTATCAGGTATCCCTGGGCCCAGGCCTCCCTCATTTGTCATGGTGAATGAGTGGTCTGCCTGACTGCACTTTCTCATTCCATTTCCTCCCCGGCCGCGCTGAGGCCCTACCACCCACTGTATGCTGTCATTTCTTTAACCCGCTCTCCATTCACATGAAGTGTGAGCAATAATGCTCTCTCACATTCCTGCTTTCAATGGCTTACACACAGATCCCCCCCACCACCACCACCACCACCACTAGCCCCCCCCCCATCTCCCTCCACCTATAGCTTGCTGACACACGTGTGTGTGTGTGTGTGTGTGTGTGTGTGTACACAGCGTATCCCCACATGGAGTTGAAGGCGATATATCAATTGTTTCAAGTTCAGTATTTTAAATATTAAAAACAAAAACATATTTCAATTGATAATGCCAATACATTATATAACAATAATAATACAAACACTACTGCTAATATTATTATTAATAATACAATTATTATGATTGTGTTTGTTATTATTATTATTATTATTATTGTTATTAATTACTCAAAACACAAAAAAACACATTTTTAACATATAGGCCAAATACAAAATGGCTTTACTTTTTGTTTGCTTACAAATCATATTCCAGTAAACCTAATTTAAACCTCTAGACATCAACAACATTATGGCCTCCACGCTGCTCTTACTTACATCCATAACGCCCCTCATCACCCGCCCTGGGTCTCCCATCAGCCCTCCATCCTCCCGGGTCCGCTCCCTCCTCCCGGGTCCGCTCCCTCCTCCCGGGTCCGCTCCATCCTCCCGGGTCCGCTCCATCCTCCCCAGGTCCGCTCCATCCTCCCGGGTCCGCTGCACCGCTGAGCTCCGGTCTCCATCGGCTCTCTCTGCAGCTGTAACAGCCAAGAAGAGCAGAACACATTGTCTCTCCTTGCCCAAATAGAGGGAAAGTGCTTAAGCAAAAGTAGAGGCAATTTATGAGCACCCCAAAGCTCAACCAACAGTGTGTGTGTGTTTTTTTTCTCTTTCTCTTCCTTTTCCTGCAATAAGAAAACCAGGAAATCTCCACTTATTACAACAAACATTTGCCTCAACTCAGGAACTAAGCCGGACTTTTTTTTTTTTTCATAGCCCATCTGTGGGAGACCCTGCATGCACATGTCTGCGTGAGGGCTTTGTTAAGATACTGTAGCGCCATCTGCTGGCCGAGAGGACGCCGAGGTAAGAGAGAGAGGAGAGCGGAGAAGGGAGGGAGACGAGCTTTCGGTCTTACTGGGACCACCGTGAACGCATCAAGCAAACGTTAAGGTAATATCAGGTACTTTTTCTGATCTGCTGAATGCCCAGTATATGTGATGTGAGACGTCAGGAAAGCAGATTGCCCTCCACCATCAGTACACCCCCCCCCCCCCCCCCCCCATACAGTTAGGTTTCAGATGTCAGAGTTTAAGTAGGCCTTTTTTTCATGTCGCAGTGATAACTCTGACCAGAGAGTTAAATGTTTCACAACCCCAGCTGGCAACGAGTAGTGGGCCTACAAGGCACATAAACAACCTTTTTCGGGCCTGCCCTCATTTCCTTCTGTGAATCCAGTGGACAACTAATAATGACTTAATCAGCCTGATTGCACATTCATCACTGTGATTTTTTGTATTTTTTTTAACTGGAGGGGAAGCATGTTTTACTTGGGAAATGAAATATTTGATGACCTGTTCCTGTCACCCTTGCACTGGACAGAGATCCCAGCAGCTGAGTAAACACTATGGTCAGGTATCATCCATATGTAGCCTCTTCCTATGTAATGTTCCTGACAAGCTGCTCAAACATGTAACCTTGAACACACAACTCTCACGGCTCAACTACCACATAGCATTCTCTGTCTCTAATGTACCATATAAGCATTTATTCTGACTTATTTTGGCCAATGTATGCTTTCATTGTGTGTGTATACTATTTATGTTATTTTAGCCCATTTAGAAACATTTTTTTGTGTCGTTAAATGTCCACCCGCACGCGCAGACCGGTAAAACTTTAGTAATCCAAATTACAAATAGGATGAGACCAGTATCACAACATGTTTGGTCTTTGATATGGTGTTGGTTCAAATACAATGTGGCAGCCATTCCATAAATGTCTTATCTTAACATATTAACAATCTACACTGCTATAGGCTACACATTGCTCAGCTTGTTTTCTCCTCAAGCCACATTTACATGTGATACGTAAAACACAAATAACGCATAAGATCACAGTTCAAACGAAAAGACCGCGTGGCTGACAGACACTTTCACTGGTTGATTAACTGTGTTATTGCTTATATTTGGGCTGTGTCAAAAAGTTACACGTTCTGGGAGACTTTTTGAACAAAACAAACGGGTAATGGAGCAACGTTGGAAGAAGCACAGAGAGTCCACTGCCCTCTCCTCCTCCTCCCCAGTAAACCACTCACACACTGCAGCTCCAGGACAACCTCCAGGAGAATTAACATCCCTGTGTGTGCAGGTCTTCGCCGATAACTTCAAAGACTGATATGAAGACTGCTAACAAGACCTGAGGGCCAGCGAGAGGTTGGGGAAAATGAAGGAAATCAATATCCTTGAAAGGAAAATGGGGGAATTATGTAAATGTGAGGCTCCACCGTTTGGTGGGGAAATCCAAGCAATCCGTTTGAGTCGTCCCTCAGTGATAACTCAAAAAAGATGATTTTGTCCCACATGATGCATCAATTATCCCCGATACTTGAGATATAATGCACAGACGCTGTATACAGGTAGCTGAAAAAGCCAGCATATATGTAGACCAGAAATATGTGCACAACACATATGTGTGAGCCGCCTATGAAATAATATAATGCTGAATTTAGTCCTACACAGTAATACATGTATCATTGTTTTACGCCCAGAGCCTCATTGTTTTTTTATTTGTTATAAGCGTTTTATCACAAGCTTCAAATTTAACACCTAAAAATGTTTCAGGATCGACAGGGAAGTGGATAAATTAAACAACATTTTGTTTGGCATATGTTAAGTCCCAACCTTGTTAAGCATATATTTATCCATTATTATACCGATATTCCCGAGAGTTATACTACCATGGAGGTGTTGAAACATTGCATACTAGATATCTCATTTTCTTCACCTCTTCGCAAGTGTTTAGCCTTAACTATTTTAAACTCCTTTTCTTTTGTTTTTCGTGAAAGAAACCCTGCACAAGAATAAGACACCTTCGGAGCGATGCTGAAATCCTATATCCCGAAACACTATCTTTGATTGGAAACTCTACCTTCTGCCTCCCATTAGGACTTAAGGATTGAGCAACATGGATTGGTTGTGTCTAATCAAGGTCTATTGAAGTCTCTGCCTCCCTTCCAGCCTAGTTCAAATGACCAGTCAGCACTAATGCACCCATATTGTGTTTATAAGTGTGAATTGATTTATATTGCTGGAAAGCATCCAGAAGACACCAAGAAAGCCGCATTGGAACCCAATACCAATTAAATATGTTTGTTTCTTGGGAAATGGCCACTCTGGACATTGGATCAATAAGGACATCAAAAGGTCAGAGCAATATATTTCGGTTGGAAAGTTAACGTGCCATCAAGTAGATCATCTGCTTGTTGTCAGCTATCTGCTTACTCCAAGTATGGACGTGCATCTCCTGCCGTATATAACTGATTTCAGACAGCATGTGGGTCTGAGGAAATGAGACCCACACCACAGTTAATCTATTCAGTGGAAAATGTGTTAAGAAAGTGGGTGTATGTGTGGGATTAAAATAACGCAAAATTAAAGAACGAAAAATGGAAAAAAAAGTATTAAACCAAATAATTCGAAAATAAGTAATAATAATAAAAGCACATCTGAGGGCAATATATTCTGCCTCCAACATGCAGGCTCTCTTTGGGGAAAGCTTTGTTAACGAGGTAGCCGCCGGTCTGCTGTCTTCCCCCCACTAAGCTAACCCAGAGAGACGACTGTAACCATCGCCCTGGTTAGGGTGCTAGGAGGCGTCGATATCCATATGCAAATCTAATTAGAGACCATATTAATTACCAAGGCCTAAATACCTCTGCTGAATCCAAGCCGATAGGCCTGCACCAGGATATCCCCACTGCAAGCCGTATAGATCGTTTTCTTCCCCCTCTTTCTCTTTTACTGCCAATGTCTCGGAGGACCTTTTGAATCCATATTAATTTCCTCTCTGGCAGTTATGCGAGCTGGGTATGAACTCCGCTATTTCACTTTTAATCTGTCAGTAATTTAGTAATGTGTAAACTAATTATGTGCCAATATTAATGTAATTGGTTCTGGGAGCTGTAAAAAAAATCAATGTGTTTGTGCAGAGAATGCTTTAAATTGCATTGAGTTATTATAATCATGTGCCAAGTGCTGATTATGTTATGAAACTAAAAAGAAGATGTCAGCCACAGGTCAATACACGAGTCCCACGGCTCCATAAAAATCTATGACTCCATTCTCCATTCAATAGGAACGGATGGGACTCCTTCCTCCTGCTTCTCCTGCAGCGGCCATCTCTATACCATTCCTCCAGACCTGCTAACGCTGGCATTACAGTGTATTATCCCCCTGAAGTCTGCATCACAATATCGTATCACATAACACAAGTTGTCAACGTGTTGGTTAGGCTCACATGTGATGCTATTCAACGTACAGCGACTATATTTTCACACAGAGTTATCAGAGTGAGATAACCCACTCAGCATGAGTACTATCTTAAAGTTGATGTTACCATTATTAGTGTGCATACTAATGTGTTTCTTTGTTAAACAAGAGCAGATAGAATAATTATATCCACACAAAAATGTACTTTACTTTATCGTCAGTGGCAGTCATCAACATACTTATGACGTTATGTCTTAACTTTGTGAAACTTGCTGTACATCTACCTATAAGCCCGGTGACAACGGGAAATATGTATATAAAAGTACCACCAGGAGTTTTATAGCGTTAGTGTACTCATGCTGTACCTAAGTATGTGATTTATTAAAACAGGGAAACTTAAATCAATCAATGATACAATGACGGGGAAAGCTTTCACTGATAGTTGCTGCAATCAGAACTTTTCATAGCAAGATCCAAACTTTTTTAAAGTTACACCTTTACAAACAGCTAGATTAAAATGTTGAAAACAGATTGTAATAATGAAGCGTTTTGGGCGTGAACAGGTATAGAGAGTAGTTACTGTAGAGTAAGTAGTTATATTAGTAGGATGTAGCCGTGCAGTAATATGGCTCTAAAGGATTAAGGCTTCAAGCTCACTCACTGTCTCTGGTAGTAATTACAGCCGTGGCTGTTTATGATGGATAGCCTTTGTTTACGGTGTTTAAAAAGGGAGACCGTTTCAAAACTGCACTTTGTTGCGTATAAATATTTAGTTTGAAACGCTGAGCTGATCCACACTAAAGGGTTTCGCAGTTGCCGCAAAATGTTTGATAATCAAACAACAATAACAGTTCCCATCTTTACCATGAAATTATGTCCGTTCCAGATCCCCACTCATACATCTTAACTTGACAGCTCTCAGCCAGCTGTGACGATTACAGAGGTAAATACGGTACTTATGTCAAACAGGACCGGACTCATCAAGGGAGTGGTTTAGGGTTTCCCCTTCCCACAATGATTACAACCCAACATCTTAAGCAAAGAGTGTATGCATGTTTAATTACCACCAATACATAATCTCTGGGATTTTTTTTTTGCGTGATTTTGAATTAGTAAAACTAATTTAGCATGAAAAATACAAATGTTTTTTTTTTTTTTTTTTCCGTGGTAATTTGGACGCCTCAAGGATACAATAACACACCCACAGTGTTGCGGCTGTCTGCCTGCCTGTCTGGTGGCTCGGAGGCCCGTCTGCCTCAACCCGGTCAATGTGTCGATCGGGGCTTGTGTTGCACAGAGGAGGCATTAGGATGGGAACCGAGGAAGAGCTTGACTTCTGGTTCTGGCTCCAGCCATGGATTTGTGTTATGTTATAGCTGCTGCACCCCCCCCCCCTACCACGCCACTATCTCTCCCTACATCTTTTCTGCCTTTTTATGTGTGTATGTCCTTCACTTCTTTCCCACAGTTGGCGACAGCGTTTTCTTTGTTATTACACACTATGGTGACTAACCGTAAGAATTATGGATGTGTTTTTATCTTTCGGGTCCTGGGGTTTATTTCAGAGCCGACAGACACTCCTGCAAAGTGGTTCTTCATCTTCACATCCACAAATACATACAGTATGAATACTCGCCCGGACAATGACGAGAGATGAGAAATGTCCTTAATTGCCCACTTAGCATTAGTAACCAGATATATTTAGTTATTCTTTAAACAGCGCCGACCTGCAAAGCTTTTGGTTTACCATGGGCACCTGGGAAATAAGCTGCTCTCACCTCCAAACCAGCCTCAGTCCCTCCTGCCTGGTGTGGAAACAGCCTGGTCATACATTGAAGTCATCCACAGGTCAGCACACATCAAGAGTTGATCTTCTATGGCGAAAACAAATGAGTAAGAAGTTACTCCATTTATACGTACAAAATAAGTTCAAGTACATTTCCTTGCGTCATTTTCAGTTTGAAGTTTTGATGAAACTTTGGTTTGGGAAACTGAAAAGTGACTCTTTGATGAGCCGCATACCATCCCACTCATAAATCCATAATGTAATGTTGTCAAATTGCTGTATTATAAATACAGTAAACACAGTAGAGTTGCGGTGTCACCTCGAGCCGCTGGTCTCCTTTGTTCAAGACCCATGTTCTACCCGGCGACCCGTGGGGTTGGGAGAACGATTTTTAACTAGCCAATCACTGCGTAGTAAATCTGTGTCTATCTCCGACTATTGTAAGCAGTCTTTATGGCTCTCCGGGTCAGTTGTCCCCCCCTAACTAAGTGCGTGTTTTCATAACTTACAATGACACATCTGCTAGGGCCACCCAGTCAACCTGGCCTACATGAGGGCCAGACCGCCCCCCCCCCCCCCCCCCGGCGGCGGCCTCCTCTCCCGTTGCTGGGCAGGCAGCGCTCGGTCCCGGAGGTGAATGATTGGCTTGTGGCAGCGCTGGTCAAGAAGGGCGGCGCTTCGCCGGAGCTAAGGTCACACACGGATGATGAGGCTAATTAATCTTGCTTTGCACTCTGCTCGTAAATGATTTGCTTCCGTAATTATGTCCCAGCGCCGCCGCCGCCACCGCCACTCCCCAACCACCTCATCTCCTCCTGAACTCACACACTCCCCCCCATCAACACTCTCACCCCACTCAACACTCTCACCCCGGCAGCAAACACACATCATTTTGATGGGAGGGGAAGCAGAAGGGGGGGGGGGGGGGGGGGGGGGGGGGCTGGGTGACGAAGAGGGGGGGAAAAAAAAAAAAATGTTTGGAAACATATTGAGTTATGTTTGACAGCTGTTTATGACAGGATGAAATGGAGGCCCGCAATACGGCCGAGCGACACCTCGCGACCTCCGGAAACCTCCCGCTACTCCTGGCGATGGGAAGTGCAGCGTCTCACGCCGCATCCATTACAGCAGGAAGCCAGAGGGGCGGGGGGGCGGGTCATTAAGTGAGTCATTAATTCTACATAATCACTCTTTCTGACGGGTTTCTGACACTTCCTCTCCGACTGTGTGTGTGTGTGTGTGTGTGTGTGTGTGTGTGTGTTGCGTACTTGTATCCATGCGGCCCACCTGCGTCCGACGCAATGCGGCCAACGTGGCGGTCGGTAGGGATTGGTGGGGGGGGGGGGGGGGGGCGCCAAGTCATATACTTGGCGTCAGGAAAATAAAAATGCAGACAGACAGCGGCGGAGACAGGCAGGGTAAAAAAAAAAAATAAAAAAAAAAGGGGAGACGGGGAAGCCGGGGGAGAGGCTAGGTTTACCCTGATGTGCTCGCCGGGAGGAGCGCCGCCATTGATCCAGGCTGGAGCGCCAGAGAGAAGCCACCATTAGGACTGCAGCAGGAGAAGTGTACAGGTATTGATTGATGGTGCTGGTCCTGTTAATATTATTTATGGTGAGAAGGGGGGCTATACCGGTTCTTGGTAAAGTACCTCCCCCCCCCACCGCCACCATAATAAGTGGTAATTGATGGCAAGGGAGACCGAGTGACCGAAACCCCCACTACTGCTGACCCCAGCCCTGCGAAGGTCCGACGGACGGCCGGGAACACGGTTATGATTGATATTATTAGATTAGGTAACTTGCCGGGGAGGCCATGTGGGTCTGCTCAAGTGGGCACATTGATTTTTGATTAGGATGCCACTCAACACCGGACTGGGAGGACCGGTCTGGGAGACGCGGCCAGCGGGTCCAGCTCCGCCTCAGGGCGTCGCAGTGATTTTCTTTTTCCATTTTTTCATTACATCTGGCCCCTGAAGCTGCTGAATGACCACTAAAAACAGTCTGTTTACTGACCCTGAGCTCATATGAGCAATGCTTTTCTTTTTTTTTTTGGGGGGGGGGGGGTGGGCGGGGGGGTTGTACCAAAAACACATAAATGGATAAATGGGGGGGGGGGGGGGGGGTCAGAGTGGTTTGTTATTTGCTGCCGTGACAACCATGTGCAGTGATGTGTCAACACTTCATAGCTAATCTAATGAGCGTTGAACAACGGCGGTTGTTGCACCACTGACATTTATTAAAATAGTAATGTGGTGTGTCTCATTTTGATCTACTAGATACGATCTTTGCACCAAATATATTTGAAATGAAATAGCGGTAACAGCTGTTACCCCTGCTACGGTTACTTCTTCATTTGACTGAATAGGAGCGTCTGTACTCCTTCCCCAAATCAAACCATCTGTGTTTGAGTTCAGAAACATATTTTTAGGTGAAACATTTCACCGCATTACAGCGATAGCATTAGGGGCGCAATCACTCCAACAGAAACTATACAGAAAGCCCTGAGGTGTTGGACATCATGTCCTCCGCTACAGAACCGGAGAGGATATTATAACTCTTAATATATCTTTATAACTACCTGCAAAAAAAAAAAAAAAAACACAAAAAAAACTCAACTGTTGCGTGACGAAGCTCAGCGGCGCGGCCCCTCCTAAAGACCACCTCAATTACTGCCAACAGATGGGCCACATCCAACAGATCTCAATGGCTTTCTGTGAGTCAGACGCAATTCACAGTCATGGTGAGCAGGAGGTAGGACTCAAAATGTGTATGAAAAACATATTAGCGTTTCCCTGGGGGGGGGGGGGGGGGGTTGCAGCAGCGTGTTAATGCGCGAGGTGTTAAGGTGAGCGGGGGCCGGTAGTTTGCACGTGTGCAGAGAGAGGGTGAATGGTGGCGCAGCATGGCGTGATTAATGTCTCTTCATGCCTTTTTTGACACCCGTGGCGTAATGGCGTCCTATTTTAGAAATAACTAATCATCATTTCATTTTATTTAGGAAATGTGTCGCTGCCATGGTTAATTTTTTTAGCTTACCGGCGTAAACATTAGCCGGTTAGACAGCTGCCTAGTGTCGGGACAAAAACTGAGCTTTTTTTCATTTGATTCAATTTCATGGGGGTAATTGAATGAAAATGATCTGAGTGGCTTCGCTGTACAGTGAACCCTGCATGACCAGCGGCGCAGGAACAAGGCGAGGGTTATGTAGCTGGGGAATACTTCTCAACCCAGGGCCAAAGTATAGACAGCCTTCTTATTCATAACCACAATATTTTCAAATTCCTCCGAGGGAAGGTCAAATCAAAACATAACAAAGCTAATGAAAACCCATGAAGTTATTTTACTGAAAGAGTGTGAAATGCGGTATGGGAGCTAAGTACATCCACAATATTTGAATGGAGGCTCAATGTGAGCTATAATACATTTGAACCTTTGCTTGCGTAACTAACAAGTATATATTTGAAAGGCAATTATTTCACCTTTATAACTTCTCATACCGTCCGATATTTTATTTTGAGAGATGCAGGTTGTGAAGAGGTTGAGGACTGGATTTGCCAGTTTGAGTCCTTTATGCCCTCTAGTGGCCAATGTTGGATGAATGGCCCTTTACATCGTGAAGTGAATTGTTGATTCAATTCCTTTTTATATCAAATAATTGAAATAAATAATTTTCATACAATTTCATACTAAATACAGTTTAGCACCCACACTACTTTGGTTAGAATAATAACCACTCCTCCTGTGAGTCCATTCAAAACTAGAAGATGAACCTGAATGTATTTGCAGACATCCTAACAACAAATGATGTGCACGCTTCTCGGTTTTATTGCTTGTTTTGGCCAATCTTCCAGATAGCGCTGCATTGATTTGTGAATTACAGTAATGGTGCTTTCTGCACATCTCGGTATAACCGCCCCTCTGTAACCCCCCAGCCCTCCCAGTCTGCCCCCAGTCCCTCCCAGTCCCTCACCCCCGGCCCCCAGCCCTCCCAGTCCCTCACCCCCTGCCCCCAGTCCCTCCCAGTCCCTCACCCCCGGCCCCCAGTCCCTCACCCCCTGCCCCCAGTCCCTCCCAGTCCCTCACCCCCCGGCCCCCAGCCCTCCCAGTCCCTCACCCCCTGCCCCCAGTCCCTCCCAGTCCCTCACCCCCTGCCCCCAGTCCCTCCCAGTCCCTCACCCCCTGCCTTCTCACCCCAGCGCCGGCCTCATCAGCGCACAGTGGAGCTGTGAATATGAGCGTTTTGAACGTTCAGCTCAGAACCTAATGGTTCACAAATCAGCCTCTATGGATTTTCCTCTGCTTGGATCAATATCTGCCGGCCGGTCGGGAGAGGGGGGGAGGGTGACATGATATTGTGCTCTCAGATAAACTCCAGCTCTTAATTCATATCACTGAGTAAAAACATCCCAGATCTGTTCCTACGATGTGATGGTACTGATGGAAGAGAGCGCCACAAGAGCTAACAGGTCAATGTGTAATTATCGCCTGTATTCCCGTGTGTGAGGATGTGTGTGTGTCCGCTGGGAGGGTGCAGTGAGTGTGTGTGGGTTTTCTCCATCACCACAGACTGTCTCCCTCACTCCCCTCTTTCACTCAAAACACTATTTCAATTGTAATCTGGGACTGTTGGTATTATTTGCTGTAGTTTTGTTAGTATTGTTGTATTTAGTTGAGTGATTTATTATTACTTGTACTGTTTCTGTCTTTGTTTTTATGTGCCTTTGTGAGCCTTTGAGTATATTTTGAGCGCTATCTAAATAAAATGTATTATTATTATTATTATTATTATTATTATTATTATTGTTATTATTATTATTATTAAGTCGAACGGCCATACTGAGTCATACAAAGTATGGAGCATCATAATCAGCTTGTTTCTATATCCATCACCAATATAACCAATCACATCCAGTGGAGTGGAGCGACAATGACTCCATCTACAGCACACACACACACACACAGTGACCCTAGCTGTGACTTGTTGAGTCCAGGCAGCATGACTCTCTCTCCTCATCTGCAGAGCATCCACACGTTGGCCGAGAGACATAGGAAACACAGGGCCGTTCACCGCCGGACAGCCGCGCGTGATTAATGACCTCCAATTAAAGCCTGGATGGCAGCTTTCATGGGTTTATCCAGCCCACGCACCCCCACACCCTCCTCCCAAAAAGATCATCTCTCTCAGGCATGTCTGACCAACTCACCACCCCCCCCCCCCCCCCCCCCTCCCCCCCCCCCCATACAGCAACACCGCAAGGCCTCTCCTCAGTTAGGACAAGACATGGCGCTGTCAATAGAGAGGAGGGACCGGGGGGGGGGGGGGGGGGGGGGGGGGGGCTCTCTCTCTCTCTCTCTCTCTCTCTCTCTCTCTCTCTCTCTCTCTCTCTCTCTCTCTCTCTCTCTCTCTCTCCTCTCTCTCTCTCTCTCTCTCTCTCTCTCTCTCTCTCTCTCTCTCTCTCTCTCTCTCTCTCTCTCTCTCTCTCTCTCTCGAACACCGGGTCATCTGTGGGAGAGGTGTCAGCAGTGAGTCCTTAATGGTCCTTTGAGCATAAGGGCTCTTTTAGAGTCTGGACCGTTGGTGCCATCCATGTATTCAAAATATTTGCTCGACCAGTAGGAATATATTCATTAAAAAAACATGTACAGACATGTCTGACTCTGCAATTTCATTTTAGGGTTACAGTAGGTGTATTGAAATATTCAGTAACACTTCGACGATGATCCAGTATTTATCGGTGGGGTGATACATTCTTTAAGAAAGGATGTCCCTTTGTAACCCCGCAAAACTAACTCGCTTGGAAAAATAAAGGTTGATGATGATGATGACGAACCTTTTAGATATGGTTCAGATAATGTTACCATTAAGGAACCATCAACTGTATTATTCATTTGCAATTTTGCAGTACCCCAGAGCATTTTCCTTTTGGGAAAGTATGATCCAATTTGCTATTTCATGTTTTGGATGCTAAAATAAAACGCGATGTTGCAAGCAATAACCAAGGGCCACCGAGTTTAACCGCAACCTCTGTGACTGATGAATACAATAGCATACGTTATATAGTATACATTATATACTCCATGAACTAGATAATATTAACGTCTCCCTTCTGCATAAAGAGCTCAGGACTTTGGCTGCGGTAGCAGAGATACGCCACTGAGAAAAGACAGTTTTTTTTTTTTTTTAAAGCTGCAAAACGTAGTTTGAGTGTTAAATGAGAGAAAACACTCGGCAAATATTGAATGACAAATGAGGTTAAGAAAAGAAACAGGACAGTGCTGCACACACACACACACAAAAACAAACCCACACCGCTTTGCTCCCTGGAATCAGCGCTGGTCTGGGAGAACCACTTGACTCAGCCTTTGCTCTCCGAAACCGCTCTGTTATTAAAGCTTGGAAACAGCCTCACGGAGGAAGAGGGGGGAGAAAAAGAGGGAGGGGAAAGGGAAAAAAAAGAAAAAAGAAAAATCTGACAACAATTAAACACAAACCGCGTTTGTACTGGGGGGAAAGGAGTAGCTGTTGTATTCCCGTCCAGACGGCCTACGGGATGCCGCTAAGGAAGTGCCATTAAAAGGAGAAAGGATGCGTGAACAGCTGTTTTCTGTGACGGCTTACACTGCCAGCCGTGATTTCCCCCTCTGCAGGCCTGCTTACCGCAAACCCTCGGCTACGCCCGCTACACCCGTGTCACATGGCCAGCACATGGCGGCGCGGCGCGTTATTATATGCACATATAGTTATATTGGAGAGAGAGTGTGGGTGGCAGAGACAGAAACACGCGAATGAGGCGAAGCTCCGAAAATATGTAAATGTGTGGCGTTGTACGTATGTAAGAAGAGGACATGTGTTGTCAAGAGCACAAATCCCCCACCACACACACACAAATGTACACACACACACACACACTGCATACAACAGACTTAACAGTATTTCTTGATTTTCCAAGAGGATGGTAGAGGGAAACCATAGGGGCTCAGTGTTCAAAGCCCATGGAAGGAGGCTTCTGCATAATCTGTGCCACATGCAGGCAGATGGTACCTGTCTCTACAGGGCCGGGGGAGAGGAGAGCGAGAGCGAGAGAGAGAGAGAGAGAGAGAGAGAGACCTTGTAAGGGAATGTAAGGGAAAGACAGAGAGACACAGAGACAGAGACAGAGTGAGGAGAGAGAAGAAGGGAGAGACAGAGAGATGGACAGGAGAGAAAGCGACCCTTCAGCAAGAACAAGAAGCCCAGACAGACAGACAGAGAGAGAGATGAGGGCGGACGTCCCAGAGCGAGAGACATACAGACTATATGGGAGAGAGAGAGGGAGAGAGACGGAGATACCCAGGGTGCAGCGGGGAGGTGATTAGGACTGTTTATGGGCCCCATCGCTGCCATACAAGAGTTGGACCACCTGCAGCCTGGAAACCATTACACCAGGGTCACGGGATATCCTACATGTAAACTCTTGAGTCACTTCAAGTCAAATTGGGTGTAAAGATCCCATTTCCTCCCATTGACAAGCTGTACCACCTGCAGGGCGATGGGGTCTGACGTTGTTTGGGGGCCATCCATTACCTTTCTATTCAACTACAAACGCAGCTCGCCAGCACGCACTGACATACAGCGTCCATTTAAAAACATTTTTACAAGATTATCACCACAGAGAACCCAAAACCTCACTTTGTCATTAAAAAGCAATTCAACTAATGCTAAGACTAACATTACCAATAGGTACCAATATGGACGGCCTACTATTAGTATTTAATCAGAGCTGCTCTACAGGAGAAGTTCCTATTTGTTCGCATTTGGTATTTGAGGAATTACAACTTCAACGGGACTTGGTGGGTCCGTTATGCTTTGCTATACCAAAATACATCAGATTTCTTAGTCCAAAGTGTGTTACAAAGTTTGTACGACAAAACTGCTTAAGGCAGGAAGCGAAGCATGTTCACGAATGCAATGGCGTCTGGGTTCGGAGGATTCAAGAGCCCATTTGATATTCAGGATTAGGAGTTAATCTGATCTACTCCAACCAGAGGAGCCACCCTGGAGATGTGCTCTGGCTGTCGCCCATACTGACTGAAAAAAACATCTTGAACAGTAGTGTGTGTTTTCCCACAGTTACACAGTAGTGTGTGTTTCCCCACACAGTTACACAGTAGTGTGTGTTTCCCCACACAGTTACACAGTTGTGTGTGTTTTCCCACACAGTAGTGTGTGTTTTTTGGTGCAGAGATTAATGATGGGTCCGGTCCATTTAGGCACAGACACAACCGGTCCAGTATGCGGACACTGTGACCATGCTGGTGCTGCGACAGACTAATGTTAAAATGACAGGAACCGGAAGTGACTTTACCCTGCTACTGACTGTGAAAACCTCTCCCAAGATGCATTGTGCGCCAGGGACGACTGGATTTTTTCCCCCATTGAAAATGGCGTCCCCATATAAAGTACGTTCACTAACTGTTGTTCAGATAAGATAAGACTTTTATTAATCTCCGGGCGGGGAAATGTCGGGTGTTTCAGCCGCAAAGAGACAGGCGAGAAGCAGAGGAAAACAAAAGTACAGATAAAATACCTTTCTGTGGTCCTCTCTCAGCCTGAGACACGTCACGTCACGAAGCATTTCCATTTCCTCTAATAAATGGTAAAAAATAAAAAATAAAATGACTATTTCTGCCTCCATTTCTAGCTGTGTCCTGTTTGTCAACGGCAGCTGTCGAGGTTGCTAGGCGACAGGAGGGTGAGGGCGGGAACACAAACATTCGCGGTCTACTGGCCGAAGGACGCAACCCCGGAACGGAGACGGTTAACCGGAAGCTAGGCTAGCTGGCTTCCCCCTCCCGAAATCGTGAAAGATTCAACTGTAAGTCTGTTATAACCACTTTTAGCTAAATTAATAATACTCAACTATATGTCTATTATTACCACTTTTAGCTAAATTAATAATAATCAACTGTAAGTCTATTATAACCGTTTTTAGCTAACGTAACAACAAGAGTTATAGCGATCTTTTCCCCGACATGTTATCTATACAAACTATACATCATATGAAAGCCAAGTATATATATATATATATATATATATATATATATATATATATATATATATATATATATATATATATATGAAAATTGAGACAAACCAGATCACTGTGAATTAGAGGCCAAAAATCACCAAAATCAAACGTATCTTTCTCTAGTAACAGCCACATATTATGTCTTACCTTTGCTGTTTTTGTCATCAAAGTTGTGTTTGATCACTTAAAACCACCATGACCAGATAATGCAGTGTCTGGGCACCATGTTGAACCCTCCCATCATGTTTCCCATCATGTATAGTAGCAGGTAAGAAACAGGAAATAGGTCAATTAACTTCAGTCACAGTACACTGTCTTTATCGCCATCTGGTGGCCGGATGGTGCAACTGCGATGGTTGTGCTTGGGGTCATTCAACCCTATTGTCCCTGACCTTTCAATAGAGGGGTCACATGTTAACATTGAACAATAGGTTCTCGAGATATTCACCTGTATGTGTCTATCATGTTTGTATTGTCATTTTTGCATTGGTTTGCATTGGATGTATTGCTTTTATTTGGAGACTGCCTAAACCCATCTCTAGTAAACCTCTCTATCTTTGCTCTACTTCACTTTATGGGCATCACATCCTGACCCAGGCCCTCATCAGATGTTGTGCTAGGGCCCTATAGTGATATAGGGCTACCAACTGATAATGCACTAGGTGGTATTCACACTAAAACATGACATTTATTTCAGGTGGGAAATTAAATGACAAAGTGATGAAGAGGTTAAGCCACATAGAGATGCACTTTGAATTGTAAAAAAACGTGCCAGGCGAATGCGCTGCCTCTTCATCCGCAATGTCAGATCGCTGGACGTTAAACTGAAATATTGGGGGGGGGGGGAGACAAATAATGTCTCTTTGAACATCGGTGGGGACACGTCCCCCGGTCCCCCCCATACGTGCCTAGGCTATATATCCAGTGAATGTTTGCCATTTCCTCTCTAAAAGGCCGGGGATCATGGTAATGACATAATGGGATAATATACGTAGTGAATGAATGTAGTATAGAAATATGTTGTATTTTGTCCCTAAGCTCTACCTGCTCATTAACAACAAAGGATAAAAACATTTACAACTGTAAGTTGCTCTGGATGGAAGCATCTGCTTATTGACTAAATAAGTCAAATAATTCCTTCCTTTACTGGTGTACACTTTTTGGCCATCTTGAAAGGGAAAGGAGAGGCGCTGACTGCATGCTGAACTAGATGGATGCTGCGTCCGCGGCTGACAGCTGTGAGTCATGACCGCAGCCACACACACCTCAAGCAGCTCTGGAATGGCTGATAAAATGATATTAATTCCACACATTAATGAGATGAATGAATCGCTGTGTGTCACAAAGCCGAGAGAGAGGAGAAAAAAATTGCTTTTTCCTGTTTTCCCTTTTTTGTTTTTTTCGTCTGGCCCTGAAATAATAACACAGAGGTAATTATAGCGCATCCATCAATCTGCTACCGGACAGTCTAATTATCTGGGCATTTCTGAAGTGCTCTCACTTTCTTCACCACTCATTTGTATTGTGTGATATGTTATTTTTTCATTAATGGAGAAGTCGTGCTCGGCTCTTCCCCTCTGCGTTGTTACAGTGACTGCTTGTCAGGGGCTGAGGGAACCTGATGATGGAGAGCCGGAGACCTGGAGATTGAGAGATCCAAAATTTTCCCATGATGGATGAAGACGTCAGGCCGCTAAGAGGTAGGCATCATCGGCTCATCGTGGGACTTGACTGAGTGCTTTTATCCTCCGAGGGGAGTAATGAGGGCGGATGGGCCCGGTGTAATGAATGGTCCCCCCATGTACAATCGCATCCACTAATTGTACAAATCCATTTTTGTTTCATTCTTGCATGTAGAAGGACTGAGCAAATGAAATAATAATAATAATAATAATAATAATAATAATAATAATAATAATAATAACAATAACAATAATAATAATAATAATAATATAATACAATTTCATGTTACTTGTCTTCTACACATGTAACTATATAGTATTTATAAGCATGTGGATACCATTTACTTTTCAGATACCTAAAATGCATTAACATAGTTACAATATATTCACATTGCATATGGGTAACCAAACTATAAAACTACTTCATAACATTTGTACATCATTAAACGGTGTCCCATCACTCATTTTGAAGTTCAGACATAAATAGACTTCAAATAATCATCAAATAGAGGAAGTAGGGTACATTTCTTTACATATTCCAATAATTGCCACTCATCCAACATATCCTTCCCTGTGCTGACAGGCAGAGAGCAGCTGCACAAACCACCACTACAACTCTGTCTCCCACAAACAAACCCTGAGCCTTCATCTTCCGGGGCTGTAATCGATTTCCAAAACAATAATAATTAAGTGAGGTGACTGATGCGGAAACAAGCATTTGCACCGACTGCTGTGCGTCCAGCCTCACTAAGGAGCTCAGAGAAAGGCTCTTGCGGGAAGACAAGAAAAAAAAAAAAAAAAAAACTAAACATAAAAATAATGTCTCCCAGCTGTTTAAATACGTGACTTCGTACTCCACTTCCCTTGCTTTAATTGACTACATCCAGAGTACTGGAGTGGGGTCTTCTGGACTGGTCAACACACAGAGGTACACTTCAGTAGTCTTCAGCCCCGCAGTACAGTTTACATCTGTTTCCCTGGCAACCCGATTCCACTACACCTGAACAAACCAGGGCTCAAACTACGGCCCTTAAAATCACCCTCATCTATTGTATGAGCAGAGGGGTCTTAGTTTCCATTACCTTTAAACAATGAATTAGATGCCTTTAGAAAAGAAGGATGTGACTCCCGTCTGCAGTGAGTCGGCTCCTGGGTGTCGCCACCCCGGTTCATATGCCCAGAGTACTGTGGCTTGGCACAGTTGCAGGTTTAGTAATTACGTGAATTGGTTTGAATTTAAATTTCATTAAACCCATTATGTTTTGATCCAAGTCTTTCCACCTTCCCATAAATGTCTCAAGTCATTATTTTTTTTATGAAAACACTGAGCAAATTACATTTGCTCAAAGGTCAAACCTTTGTTTCCTCTTGTTCCTCGTCCGTTTTAGATAGAGGCATGGAGACAATTCACTCAACACATCTATCTCAAAGTCTATTTGTCCATCCACCCACCCACCTACCTATAATACCTACCTACCTACCTACCTACCTAGTACCTACCTACATACCTACCTATCTACCTACCTATAATACCTACCTACATACCTACCTACCTATACTACCTACCTAGTACCTACCTACCTACCTGTCTACCCTCCCACCTACCTATTTAGTACCAACCTACCTAGTACCAACCTACCTACCTACCTATACTACCTACCAACCTACCTAGTACCAACCTACCTACCTACGTATACTACCTACCAACCTACCTAGTACCAACCTACCTACCTATACTACCTACACTACCTAGTACCAACCTACCTACGTACCTACCTGTCTACCCACCCACCTACATATTTAGTACCAACCTACCTAGTACCAACCTACCTACCTACCTACCTATACTACCTACCAACCTACCTAGTACCAACCTACCTACATACCTAGTACCAACCTACCTACCTACCTAGTACCAACCTACCTACCTAGTACCAACCTACCTACCTATCTACCTACCTGCCTGCCTACCCACCTAGTACCAACCTACCAACCTACATGCCTACCTACCTACCTAGTACCAACATACCTACCTACCTACCTACCTATCTATTATACCTACCTGCCAACCGACCGACGGACTGACCGACTGACTGACCGACTGACCGGCCGACTGACCAACCATCTATCATCACGGTGCAGATCACCCAGAGCTTGAGCAAGGATCACAAGGGACAAGCTCGCACCTCCATATAACAAAAGCAACGCTGTAGTATTTATAAGTTGAGTAATACGCCGGGCCGGTGATGTATCACCTTGCCAGCTCCACTTTCCTGGTTTGAGGCGTTTTCATTTTCCGGCCCCTCTAAGCAGTTGTCTATACGGATTGTACAATCATCTGCCCCATGCCCTGCAACCACAATGGAGAATAATTATTCTGTGTTCAAATCTTTGACAGAAAAAATTAGTAACAATCACCGAGAGAGCAGGTGCTTTTTCTTTGTCTCCCCTCCCCTCCCTTCCCTCCCCTTCCCTTCCCTCCCTACTGCTTACAATCGCCCACAGCAGAAACGGTTGTGTACAAGGCAAGTATTGATTTTGAAACCATTTGACAAAGGATAAATAACACAGGAGAGCAGGGAGGCCTCGTCCATGAGCTTTTTGATCAATCAACATGTCACAGCTGGAACTAAATTCAATTCTTATTTATCAAAATCCCCTGCCTGCTTAGGATCCCAAGCAACAAGGCTTTGTAGAGTCTATTTAAAATGCCCGGCCAGAGACCAGGCCCCGCCACATTTCACATAGATTTAATGTCCGAAACAATTAGGACTGAAATTCTTATCAACGAACGAGAAGCCATTGTGAATATTTATTTTCAGATCAGAGAGGGAAACCATGGATTATTGTAATTATGTGTCATTAAGAAATTATGTCTTTAAAAAATCGGTTCACTATCAATTTCATTCATATAGATCTGCGCAGAAATGCGAGAGTCCCATGGATTTATCCCCAACCCTGTAATTTCGAACATCGCTGATGTATGTCGCTGTATCGAGCTGTATCACAGCTATACAGCCGGGGTCGGAGGTCAGGACCCAACCAGTTATTTTACAACAATGGAGTCTGATGATAACTGAAAACCACCGTGGTTCCTGAAACAAGGCTGATTAAGTTAATATAATATTTTTGTCACCCTACTCATGAAGTCAGATGACAGCTTTCCATTGGATGTGTGTTAGTATCCAGGGAAAACAGAAACAGGTGGTATTTTACAACCGTTAATTGGAGCAATTTAGAAGAAACCACCCACTAACCTGCCTTCAACCCGGTGACTCACCGACTCAAATTCACCTCCACCAGTGTTGAGGACAAGCTCAGGAAAGAAACGCCATGATGAATTAATGTGAAAAACCAGCTGAGAAACTTGGATTATTTAATACTTTAATGGAGCAAGATTATAGGAAAAAATATAATGCTGATTGCCATTGTTCAGTGGCCTTCGTGGACCTAATAATTTATGGTCCGATTCTCATTTTTTAGATTTCTGATTATACTGTTTTTATATATATATATATATATATATATATATATATATATATATATAATATAAATGTTTTCCACTTGTACTATTGTTGCTAGTGGTTAAGTGGTGGGATTCACTGGAAGAAAGTGAATTGGTGTAAGATGGAGTGCATTACAACGTCAGAGCGGTGAAAAGATGAGGCTGATATTCCTGATGAACTCAATGGAAATGTTTGTCTGGAAAAGTAATTTTCCAAATTCCCCTTCAGCTATGTTATAATCCAGGGTTATTCCAAAGAAGACATACCGATACATTAGGATAAAAGATGTGATCCATCTACTCAGGCACACTCAAAATTATAAATGAGAGCCTAATTCCAAACGCATAAATAATCAATCTGAAGGGCCGATGACAATTAACTGTGCCAGCTGAGAGTGTATTTTGACACCTTGGATTCAGGACTAAACTTGATTTAAAAGGATAATCTTTCTACCAAAAGGTAGTCCTTTAAGCCAGGAAATCAATTATTATGAATTATGCATGCATTGAATTAAGAGTCTAACGTCATTAATATGTCTCATTAGTTCACATTGAGCACGGGTAGATAAGCCTCTTCCATCAAAAGGAGGATGTGAGTGGGAGTGTGGGGGGGGGGGGGGGGGGGTGGTCAGGGAAGGGCAGAGAATAGCAGTATTTGCATTTGTCGGAGGAAGAGCCATTGTGTCTCTGTCACACGGGAGTGTTTGTAACGCCGGCGTGTGAAAGTGTGAAAGTGTGAGCGCTTCATTCATTTTAAATATTTTTCAGTGATGCATTAGCCTCTGAGCTCTCCATCTCGTCTTCGCCCTCCACACACACACACACACACAGCCCGCGCGCGGATGTGTAAATACAACAGAAAACACTTAACGATGACATCATCGCCACATGGTTATTAATCTCGGGGTTTTTTGAGGCCTGTGTGGCCCAAATCCTGCAGTGGCCCGGCGCTCTCTCCCCCTCTTGGCCCAGTGATGGTTTATTTTGAAGCATGTTATCCCCACCCCTGAAGGAAGAAAAAAAAAAACCCAGGCCTCACATCCATTAAGGAGATGGATGTATCTCAGGGATGCTTTGGAAAACGTAAGGAACACACAGGCTGTTGATTGGCCGGGTTATGGGTTAAGAGTACATTTACAATGGGTTCTTGTGTTTGAACAGCCTGGTACCAAACAGAACATAATGGCAGCACTCTCTGTTTGATGAGTCCTCTGCCCGGCAGCAGAGCAAATAGGTCAAGACTTCTTGTCTACAGCTGTTGCCTGCACAGGAGGGGCTAACTTTAGCAGATGTAAGTGTTGGTTCAATATTTATTTGCCAAAAAAGGAGATCTCTGCTAAAACGCGCGTTTCTTGTTTCCGCGCAACACTGTGTGCTGTTGACCGCCGGGAATCTCAGGCTCAGGTGTTTTAAATGAAAATGAAAATACATACATATGTGTATTTTATCACGCTTTCATTTTTTCGCTTTTTCCATTTTCCATTCACAATTCCTCAGTTTGCGGCGATGACACGTCACACTCAGCAGTAGCTATCAAACATTTGCCATACAAAATTGAGACAAAAAACAAACAGGAAGTCTGACAGCGAATCAGAATCAGAGCATGGCGTTTCTTAATAATAATGCTAATTCTGAAATAGATAATATAAGTCGGTGTATCCACCTCTGTTACGAGAAAGACGAGAAAAAAATATACAATTGCGGTAACATCTCTCAATTGACCTTCTGTGGACGCTTGGCAGGCTAACCTTGGAGACAGATCTATTTGTTAGCTAACATTACCACTGGGGGGGGGGGGGGGTGCATGTGTGTGTGTGTGTGTGTGTGTGTGTTGCCGGGTAGTGTTACTTTCATTGTGCAGGCATTATGTATGGCAGATGCAGGGGACTTGGTATAGGGGGTATTGGTATTCCCAGTCATGTCCCTTCGCTGGAATGAGCCTCCATCCTACTTATTCCAGGCACACCTTCCAAACTCAAAAACACCCAGCGAGCGTGATGGTGACACATAAAAAACACACATATGTGAAAAATGGACCATAGCGGGGGACACAAAATATACGCTCTGGCCGCACTTAATTCACTCGGTGGTCCTCTGAAAGCACGACGATCAGATGCATCATCTCTGGGCCGGGCTGAATCAGAGGGGTGATGACATGCCCCCACTGCAGGGCCACAAACACTAAACCACACGCCAATTACGTTCTGTCAGTGTACAATTACACCAATCCATTATTTTGTCTCCAACATCTTTATGTAAAGACTGTGAATGGCCTTATTATGCAACCCAGGAGGGAACAAAGTCTAATGACCAATGGAAAAATACGCCAGCCAGAACTATGAATGTAATAAAGGGAGACATTCTTGTGTTTATTGGCGTTTCTTTTTATTCAGTGGCTGTAGAGGGGGTGGGGGGGGGGCGGGCGGGGGGGGGGGGGGGGTGTTTCTTAAGCCTATACAATGTCTAAGATATAAGGGTACATAGCACCCTTATCAATGATGTATTCAAGCCAGGTGCACTTCAATTAATTAGAGGTAAATAAATAATGCGTAAAGGAGGTGGTTCAGGTTTTTTTTTCCTTTTATTAGCGAGACATGAAAGTCATTAATTATCATGGTCAGCTTGAGAGGAACAGATATGCTGCATTGAAATGAGCAAATAAAGAGCTATTGGAGTCTAAATGTTAATTACACCCACAAACTTTAGACCGGCACAAAGAAACAACCTGCAAAGATGTTTCTCATCATTCATTGAATTGAAAAATAGTATTTAGGTGAACCGTGTGAAAGGCTATACAATTCCTCTGAATTACTCTTACTTGTTTTTGAGCGTCCGGGGAGGCAGGTGAAGTCTGCCCTTATTACCAATGTCAGAGATTCGATTAAACACAAGGAGAGCAAATGATCCCAATGAAATAATGATTAATTCGGGAGGTCTATTTACTAATGTACCACAATGCATTAGAGGCATAAGTTAATGGGGACAGGACATCAATTCAAATACAAATGAACCACATTTGCATTGGACGCTTATTGACTGGTGTAACAAAACGAATTACAAAAGGTAATCTACTTATAAACCTTAGAGATTAATTATACATGATTCCCAACATATCTAGCATTTAATTCGGACCCAAGCATGCCTCTGGAAATGATAGCATCCACGCCCCAACCGACTGACTGCTCCGTGATCAAAATAAAAACACAAATCTATTAGGATTTATTAGGAGAGACTAACCATGATGCACTCGGTGTCTTATAGATGCAGCACACGGCTGTTTTCTAAAAAAAAAAAAAAAACCTACTAAACAAATCAGTCGGATTTGTTCCAGTTAGCATTATTCAGACCAATTGTAATGCTCCAGTCTATCTCAGATGTATATTTTACGACTCATTTCAGCCGACCCTTTTATCCAAAGTGGCATACAGGCATTTACTTTCAGACACGTGTCAAAAAATGAGCAGGTAGGCAGCGAGGCGTCTTATTTTCAGGGATGCCTAAATTTGGGACTGCGGACATTAAGGGTTCGGACTTCGGACATTTGGGCCGGGGATTCGAACACCCAAACCACTCGATTTTCCTGTTCCCTTGTCCTCCGCGTATCGACGCCCAACAGCTCCGCTCGCTTACTAAATCACTCGTACATCCGTAGGAATCGGACACATTTTCCCACAGTCCTCCATGGCAGGCGGACAGTAGCGCTGTTGCACAACACAGAGGCTAACAACTCAAGCAGGAGGCCATCGCCAGACGTCCTCAGCAAACACAAAAAAATAATACAAATACAACAAAAATAAATAAATAAATATCATTCCCGCTCGCATGGAAGGATGAAAGGGCCGGGGGTCTAATCCTCGCTTTGTTCTGCTACATAGAGGAACATGAAAGTCCACTTCTGTGGATTGGCTGCGTCCCTCCGGGGCCTCGGACACAACGCCGGACCTGGAGGACGGTCTTATCAATAATGCTGGGTGGGGATGGGGGGATATTTTAACGGTTTGACGGAAACCTTTGCGCCCTACCTTCCCACCGGCCGCGGCGTTTTTTTTGGCCGGCGTGTCTAATGCCGTGTTGTAAGTGATTTTAGTTGGGGGGGGGGGAGGACGGCGGCGAGGGATTGGTTTGGAGAAAGGCAGCGCTTCTATTTGATGTTTTCGATCCGGGATTGATCTGCGGGAAAGGCTCGCGTTCTGAAAGTGGGATTATTGGCTTCGGCGGGCTCTTCTCAGACGTCAAAGATCTTTGCAACAGACTTGTAAAGTGCAGTACTTCCAGGCGGCTGCTTGAACTGCTTATGAACTCGTCAAACAAGCACCTGTCTCAATGGTAATGAGCCGCTGTGCGCTTGACAGGGGAACCTCTTCCCACACATACCTGTCCCGCGTAAACCTCTGAGGCTTTTCCTGGAAATCTGAAGGTACAAAAGGTTCCTCTTGGTCCCATGATTGGTGTCTTCTCACACACACACACACACACACACACACACACACAGTTGGCAGGAGCTCATCTGTGAGTGCTGAGGGCCATGCTAAGCTATTGAAGCTGCGGAGACACATTTTATCCACTCGAATCGATCTAGATAGATAGATAGATAGATGAACGGACGGACGGACAAATACATGCATGCCTACATGCATATTTAAACACACACACACACACACACAGGCACACACACCCCTCCACACACACACACACACACACACACACACACACACACACACACACACACACACACACACACACACACACACACACCCGGTCTGAAAACAAGTGCTCCACCAGCAGAAGCGGTGCAGGTAACGAGGACATCTGCTTTGGGAGGAACGTGTTCCACATGCAGTGAGAAGTGGGGGGGAGTGAGGAGGGCTGGGTGGGGTGTGTAAGGGGGAGGCGGGTGGTGTGTGTAAGGGGGAGGCGGAGGGGGAGGCGGGTGGTGTGTGTAAGGGGGAGGCGGGGGGGGGAGGCGGGTGTTGTGTGTAAGGGGGGGTGTTTCCAGGAGTGCTGCTGGAGTTGTGATGGTGCCAGGCGAGGGGTGAGGAGTGGCTCAGGGTGGGAGGATGCTGGGGGGGTGGGAGGATGTTAGGGGTGGGCTGCGGGGGGGAGAGGGAGGGAGGGGTCTGGGGGAGGAATAGCTGAACTGTAATTGATAATGTAAAGGCAGATGGGCGTCTCCAGGGGGACGGGAAGAATCCCAGCAGATGGCCAAATTGCTGTTTATTTATGTGGAGCGGAGGACTCCGGTCCCCCCCTGGTCCCCCCTGGTCCACGCGGTATGATGGATCATTATAGCTCCCTGAGCATAAAGCCCAATATGCTTTTAAATCTGGATGGCAAAATCTGGAGCCAACAAGCAAAGTGTCATATTTCAAAAGAGCTGTCGAAGGGCCTAATTAAAGACCCCCACTCCCCCCCACCCCCACCCCCGGCGCCGCCGCCGCCAACCTCCGTGCCACCGCCACAGCGCCCATGGCTCAGTCCCATCTGTAGTCCATGCAACGTGTTAGCGCGCGTCGAGGCCTCGACGGCGCTGACGCTAACGCAACCAGGGGCAACCAGAAAGTGTCAGGCTGTCAGCAGAAATTAAATATATAGTGTATATACATCTACACACCATCTATCTATATGTATATATCTATATATCTATATATATCTATATATATATATATATATATATATATATATATATATATATATATATATATATATATATATATATATGTATATATATATATATATATATATATATATCTATATCTATATATATATATATATATATCCGTCTTTCTATCCATCTCCCTTTCAATCCATCCATCTGTCAGGTTATGTATACGGATCAATACGCACACTGGGATCAATATGAACGGATGTTATGATCGGCGGTTTGGCGATCGGTGGGCAGATGAATGCGGTCGTTGTCCTCCTCCTGATCCCCCCCCCCCCCCCCCCCCCCCCCCGTGTTAACGTCATTAATGTTTCCCGGGACCTCCTCCTCCTTCCTATTTACTCGCACACTTTCATCTCCGCACACAGTAATTGGCCACCTAATGTGACAGCGCCGAAGCGACGGTCCTCCATTGGTCAAAAAATTAGCCGAGGAGCCGGGCGCTCATCCTCTCTTTCATAAAGACACTTCAATACAAACCCACTTTCTGCGGCCGGTGTGCCGTAGCTCTGAGCTACGGACGCTATCATTTGTCCTCAGGTATCAATATTGAGGCTGAACAATTACAACAGAAAACCACTCTCTAAAATGACCGGCACCTGAGACAATATAGTTCAACCGAGATATTAAATCAATAATTGTTAATTGTGTTGTTAAAAAAAAAACGTGACAAATTGACACCATTAGCTGAGAAATGAATACACTGATATCCTGTCCAGTGTGGAACCGGTTAGCTATTATTATTCCTGCTAATCAGTTAGCATAACTTGCTAACTTGCTTATGTATTGTATATTGCTGTACATGCTGATTAGTATATGTTATTATTATATTATACCCATTATACATGGAGACACTATGTACTCATACAGACACTGTGTACTCATACAGACACTGTGTACTCATACACACACTGTGTACTCATACACACACTGTGTACTCATACAGACACTGTGTACTCATACACACACTGTGTACTCATACACACACTGTGTACTCATACAGACACTGTGTACTCATACAGACACTGTGTACTCATACAGACACTATGTACTCATACAGACACTGTGTATTCATACAGACACTATGTACTCATACACACACTATGTACTCATACAGACACTGTGTACTCATACAGACACTGTGTATTCATACAGACACTACTCATACAGACACTGTGTACTCATACACACTGTGTACTCATACACACACTGTGTACTCATACAGACACTGTGTACTCATACAGACACTATGTACTCATACAGACACTGTGTATTCATACAGACACTATGTACTCATACACACACTATGTACTCATACAGACACTGTGTACTCATACAGACACTGTGTACTCATACAGACACTATGTACTCATACAGACACTGTGTACTTATAAAGACACTGTGTACTCATATATGAGTACACAGTGTCTGTATGAGTACACAGTGTGTGTATACACACACTGTGTACTCATACACACACTGTGTACTCATACAGACACTGTGTACTCATACAGACACTGTGTACTCATACAGACACTGTGTACTCATACAGACACTATGTACTCATACAGACACTGTGTACTCATACAGACACTGTGTACTCATACACACACTATGTGTATTTCTCGTGATTAATTATGTTTGGAAAATGAAAAAGTGTGAATAAATACACAGCAAGTCACGTCACGAAAATATGAATCGCGCGTCAATACAGTCGAGTCCTCGAAACGCAAACAAAACTCAACTTAGCCTTTTGTTTGTTCCCCATTAAAGCGCCTGAGAGACTTTCGCAGGCGAACGCCACTTTGGACGCGGCGACAGCATCATTTACTCCAGCGCAGCGCAGCGCCCTGCGGACGGGGAAACGTACGCACTGTCATTAAATGAGGAATGCATGGCGAACGTCCTCCCGGCCTCCCTAGTTAACATTCCCCCGGAGTTGCAGTGAATATTAATATTTGCTTTTCATTTCAAGCGGCGGTGGTGGCACACATTTGAGGAGGGGGGAGGAGGAGGAGGAGGAGGAGGAGGAGGGGGAGGAGGAGGAGGAGGAGGGGGAGGGGGAGGAGTGAGAGGAACGTTGCCTGGCTGGCAAATGGGACTTAAGGACAGGAAATTAGAGGTGCTTGACCTCACACTGACACAGAAGCACACACTCACTATGCTTTTTTGTACTATTTCTATATATAAAACTTGAAAATATTTTGAAGGATTAAAGATATTAAGATATATTCATATCTTAAATATTTATATATATATGAAGTTTGACGGCGCCTACTTAATCTGTTCAGTACAGATTTACTGGTCCCGGTGTGAAAGTGCTCACACACACACGGAGCGTGTTGCTTTCTGAATGAGAGGGGAGATGATATCTCCGAGTACCAAACTGTATCTAATTTAAAACTATACTATTCGCACTTGAGGAACATTTCCACCATCATTTTCACTTGATTGTCATGAGCAATTTCACAGTTGGCAATGCTTCCTCGATACAAAAAAAGAAAAAGAAAAAAAAAGGCCCATTCAATCTACAAACTCCTCAATCAGTAATAATTTCACCGAAGTACGAACGAAGACAGTCACAGAGCAAAACAAAAAGAGTGAAATGTTTGATTGAGCCAAAATCATGAACACTAATAGAGAGAAAAGAGGGAGGGGGAAGAGACGGAGAGAGAGAGGGAGAAGGGCGAGAGACAGAGAGAGAGAGGTGGAGAGAGAAAGACAGAGCCTGAATCTGGAAGCAATTTGATATAGCCGTTTTCTTTTCCCTGCGCAGAGAGTTATTGTAACTATTGACCTTTCCACTGCTTGAATGGCGTTGTGGGATGCCACCGCCGCTCCGCAGCGGACCTTTTTAATCCAGGATGTCAGTGTTGTTTTAGACTCCATCTCCTGGGCGCAGCACTTAAAACTATTACTGTAGGCCTCCTCCCCACCTCCTCCCACCACCTCCTTCCACCACCTCCTTCCACCTCCTCCTCCCCCCCACCTCCTCCTCACTCCGGCCACCCCCGGCGGGACAAGGTGTGCGAGGGCCGGGGGGGGGGGGGGGGGGGGTGGGGGGGGCTCTGCTTTTCCTGCTATTCCTGGAAGTTGGCTGCACAAAGTTCAAACTATTTCACGTCACCCAGTCTGACACGAGAGCTAGTTTCTATTCCCAGCTTGATTTCCCAGTTTGGCGTGTTGGTGGACCAACCTGTGGCCTTTTTCGTGTTTCCATTCTCTTCGCTAAACGACTTGTTTATTGTGTGAGTGTTGGCAAGGCGGTGGACCGCATATTTCCATTGAATGTGAAGCGTGTTGAAGGTCTTTGCACAAGAGTGGAGGAGATGCCCTCCATGGTGTCACCATCGCTGCCCTTCACACTGCTGCCCTCTTGTGGTGGACTCGGGTATCGTGAGTTGCTGTAACTATGGTGTTATGTTATGATGTTGGTGTGTAAAGAGCAGCAGCATCACATGTTCCTGAGGTAAATTTTATTTTTTTTCGTATTTGGACAATTACATTTAAAATGCACTTTTGTACTATTGGCCTATGTATTACATGTCAGACTCGAAGAGCGACACTTTATTGTACAATGACTGAGATTCGTCCAAATCATTTTGAGCAGCACAAAAATCTTATATTGTTTCCTGTTTCCCTTGCTATGTATGAATTGTATTTCTGCCTTATATATTATATATTCATCCAGCTATACGCAGCTATTATTATTATTCGGACCACAATACATAGCTACGGTAAACAAAATATATAATGATACGAAAAAATCAAACATTAACGAATCCCACTACTGTCACTCCAAGCCACCATCACATGACAGTCATATCTCCCCCCCCCCCCCCCCCGCAGTACAAACGCCATCTCTCACCGAAGCAATCAGGTAAATTCCACATTAACTCCCGGGTAACAACCCATTAATATTTTACTCCTTCCCAGGGCCCTGTTTGTGCCATATATCAATGCCTGGCCAATCCTTTAAAAGCCATACATTAGAACTATTTTGAAAATACTTCATTGTCAGCGCATGGCAGCCTCATTACTTATTAAGATAAGAGGAAAGATGTGCTGGAGCAGTTGGTGGCTCAGCTTGCCTTAAGAGCCTCCATTGTACTGTGTCGTCCTCCTCCTCCTCCTCCTCCTCCTCCTCCTCCTCCTCCCCCCCCCCCCCCCCCCTCCCCCCCTGTGTGTGCCTCTACAGGAACAAAAGGCTGTAAGGAGAGCAGTAAGAAGTTCCTGGAGGAACATGAGCGCAAGTTTAGTGAAAGAGACAAAACAAAACAAAAAACACGAAGAGAAAACAAGCATGGCTGCCATGCTGGGATAATAAGTGTATTGAAGTAACTGCTTAGCTTGCATCATAATCCTTTAGTTTAGACTATTATCTGGATACCAAAGGAAACCGTTTTTAATATATATGTCCCACAATTTGTATGTTATTATAATACATAATGCACTCTAGAAGATCACACATAGTGTATGTTTCTACATATGCTGTGAATAAAACAACGTGCGTTTAGCCGGGACGCCCCGGAAAAATGTGTGTGTGTGTCGCTGAGGCCAGCGTGTCAGCGTGTCAGCGTGTCTCATGTCTGTCCAAGGACATTTCAAAGCACGCGGGACGCCACGGACATTATCCCGGCAGGCAGACGGCGCACGGGTCAGCGAGGGGCCAACAGGAAACGTGTCTGGCAGCCATTTTCTCCAATGTCATGAAGTGAGCTCCTGTCCCCATGACAAGCCGGGCGGCGGGGGGGAAAATGCGCTCGCCGTCGCGGTCACAGAGATGTTATCTGTTTAACAGCAATAGATGAGGCTGAGATACTCCTGTAGGCCGGACCCCCGCCCCCCCCCCCCCCCCCCCCCCCCCCCCCAGGACTCAATATGTCACGTATTACCACCCTGAGAAATGTCCCCTCGGGTAAATACAGTATAACGTTTTATTCACAGTAAAAATGTCAAAAATAAATAAAAAATATAAGATATATACATTGTGTGGAGAGACGAGAGATGGAGTGGAGTGGCGTTGTAAACTGCATTGTAGTAGCAGAGGAAACTAAAGGGGATCATGGAGGAGAGCTGAGCTCCTTATCTCACTCTCAGTACGCTCCTACTGAGATGATATCAGCACAATGTCCTCTAAAACACAGACAGACAGACAGACATGCTGACAGGCTGACAGACAGAAAGACAGGCTCGCAGGCTGACAGACAAACAGACTGACAAGCTGAGAGACAGACAGGCTGGCAGGCTGACAGACATACATACAGGCTGACATACGGACAGGCTGACAGACAGAAAGACAGACAGACATACAGGCTGACAGACAGACAGGCTGACAGACATACAGGCTGAGAGACAGACAGGCTGACAGACAGGCTGACAACAGACAGACAGACAGGCTGACAGACAGACACACAT
>JAOPHQ010005164.1:50000-52500 GCA_030340625.1 Merluccius polli
CTTCGCATAACTTGACAGCCAAACGAGACAACTGTGCTCATCCGCAGGTTTATTTAAATTGGGAAATCTTTAAATATACTGTAAGGGTGTTTTCAGCTTCGACTCCATATGGCGCAGCACAAAGACAACGCAGTCATACGCTGTATTCACACATATAGGAAACACTCCTCCATGTGTCTGAAACTAAGGCTGTGATTTGCTTACAGACCGTTTCCACTGAAACAAAATAAAAGTTAGTCAGGGCTTCATATCTGATTTCTTGTTCATATATATTTATTAAATGCATGTATTAAAAGTTGCATGTATAAAAACTATTTGGTGCATCATTTTCACCCAAAATGTGGCCAAGCATCATTTTCTCCAGTAAATTGTTAATGAAAAAAGTATGAAAGTAATGGAGTTTATAATAACAGCCCTACATTGTGGCTGCTGCTATTTATTATGTATTCATAAAAATCCAATTTGCATTCATACTCTAACAAATGATGATTTGTATCCATTCAAAATCATTCATGTATTCATTTTACACAACCAATTCTGATGAGTAAAATGTGGAGACATTTTACTCAGCATAATTTAAGGACATGGCAGATTAAATCTAGATTAAAATGATCAATTTTAACCACACTGGGTTTTAGTCTCATATCCAGACCTATCTCCACACTGTGTTTTAGTCTCATATCCAGACCTATCTCCACACTGTGTTTTAGTCTCATATCCAGACCTCCACACTGTGTTCTAGTCTCATATCCAGACCTATCTCCACACTGTGTTCTAGTCTCATATCCAGACCTATCTCCACACTGTGTTTTAGTCTCATATCCAGACCTATCTCCACACTGTGTTTTAGTCTCATATCCAGACCTATATCCAGACTGTGTTCTAGTCTCATATCCAGACCTATCTCCACACTGTGTTTTAGTCTCATATCCAGACCTATATCCAGACTGTGTTCTAGTCTCATATCCAGACCTATCTCCACACTGTGTTTTAGTCTCATATCCAGACCTATATCCAGACTGTGTTCTAGTCTCATATCCAGACCTATCTCCACACTGTGTTTTAGTCTCATATCCAGACCTATCTCCACACTGTGTTTTAGTCTCATATCCAGACCTATCTCCACACTGTGTTCTAGTCTCATATCCAGACCTCCACACTGTGTTTTAGTCTCATATCCAGACCTATCTCCACACTGTGTTTTAGTCTCATAGCCAGACCTATCTCCACACTGTGTTTTAGTCTCATATCCAGACCTATCTCCACACTGTGTTTTAGTCTCATATCCAGACCTATCTCCACACTGTGTTTTAGTCTCATATCCAGACCTATCTCCACACTGTGTTTTAGTCTCATATCCAGACCTATCAAGCCCAGGATCCAGCCACGGTATACATTATACCAACAACCTACATCTGGCCAGACTATCCACAAGCAGACAGCATTGCAGTGCTGGTGTATCACTGAATAGACCTTGATGGTGTGTGTGTGTGTGTGTGTGTGTGTGTGTGTCGCTCATTTTTTTCCAATTTCTACAATCCCAGAAGGGACCACAAGATGGCAGAGTCGTCTTGGATAAGATCAATTTTTTTTTATTTTAGCAAAACAGATCTGGGCGAGAGGCAGAACATGCTGAAGAGGCAGCATATAACATCATAAACCATATAACATCATATAGTTTATGATGTTATATGCTGCCTCAGAGCAAACCCAAAAAAAATCCCATCTGTCAGCCTAATCATTCAATTATATTTGCCAGTATATTCGCAGTATGAACAGCCCCTCTGACATGTTGTGGGTGTTGAAGGACTTCTTTATAACGGCAACAAAAATACCTGAGAGGGATTGGCTTGTTTTGCTGACATAATTCAATAAGTCATTCAATGTCCGGCCACAATTGGCAGTTATAGTTATAGCTATGGATCGACCTCAACAGCATGCGGTCGAGGCTGGAGGCTTATCATGGTTTGCATTGCACCCCCCCCCCCCCCCCACAGCAGATGGTTTCAGTCCATACTGCAGCTCCCTGTGTGATTGCAGATGTGTGACGTAGGATCAGACGGGCGCAGGATTTCATTTGAATACAAGACCTGTGGATGTTTAGGCCTCAACTCTTAACTCCTAACTCCTTGTCCGTTGTTTTACTGTAGAGAGAGAGCTGCAGCTCGGATGGGACAGTTCCCTCAAGCACCATATGTGAAACAGGCCCATCGAATCAACTGAACCAGAACCAGCCCAGGTGATCATTATCTGACACGGTTACCTGAAGTAAAGATGGTTACATATCCTATATATCCTATACTTCATATTCCATCCTCAGTTCTGTAACGTATTTATAGAACAATCCTAATTAATTCATCCCTGTTAACTATTCTGTCATGTAATGTTGAAGGGGACCTTTAATGAATAGGAATGCGTTCTTGATTGATGCCGTAATACCTGCGCGCGCCACTAGATGGCACTAGCGTAGCAGCTCAACACAGCACCCAAACGCATTAGG
>JAOPHQ010005164.1:57500-65000 GCA_030340625.1 Merluccius polli
GGCCCAAAGAGTTATCTATCCACAAACTAGCAGGAGAGACACAGCGCCAACAAAACATCACCAAGTAACGGATAAATCAAATATAAAATGTCTTCACTGGTCATTGAGTACATTTACATTTTTTGTATGTCAATAATGAATTTGATGTATCTGCTACACCGATATCAACCACTGCTTCCAGGGTTAACTCAATTGTGCTATAAATCAAAGAAACTAAATATAAAAAGGAAATAAAGAAAAGTTTTTCAGACCAGAATGAAGAATAAGCAGACAGACTGTCTAGACTTTAGGATTATATCTCATGATAGTTTGAAATGCGTCTTTACATCAGCGCTACAGACGGCCGTATCTCATGTCCTCACTTTGACTTCTGGTAATTTCAACAGATACTGTGATATATTATATATAGTTTGGGAGTTTTGGAGATATGAGGTATTTGAATATTATCTATAATCGTTTGAATTATAATTTGTCTTTAAGGGGTTAGTCACCGGTGGTCAAGTATCCTTGAAGAAAGTGGAAGAGAAGTGAAGGTAACCCTTTAGTCTGACCTCCCAGCGGAGGAGAGGTCAAACACACACTTTTCCAGAGCTAAATATATCTCATGCAACACCGAAAAAAGAGGAAAAACACACACACACACACACACACACAGTGGTGCTGCAATGGACACAAACGGCCGTAACACAGTTCTTCACTAAGTCGATCTTTAGAGACAAGACTGAATGATTTTTCATTTGTTGGAGCTGCAAAAGGCGTTTAGAGACACAGTAAAGATACTTAAGTTCTCCTCTTCCTCCTCTTTGTCAATTTGTATACAGTCTATTGGACTAAATAGACATTTAATTGATTCTAATTAATTGTATTGTAAATTGACCTGATTAGTATTAACTTGTTTATGTTATTAAGTTACTATGCTATCAAATTGAATTGCTATTGAGCGCCAGTTTGTTTCAGAGGGCAAAAAAAAAATTTACAAAATAATATACGGTCAATTATCTCACAGGTACTGCATCATTATCTCCATGGAAAAACCAGGAATGTGCTGGAAGGGTCCAAGTTAATTCCGCAAAAAACGGGACGTAAAAAGACACGTCAACACATATTTACAGTTTCAGGCTCCTGATGGAAAGTAAAAGTGCGATGTAATGCATTTCAGCAGGAGGAGATACAGCAGCTTGTGATTTGGTCCCAACAGATCTAAAATATGTTTGACCCCTCACATTATAGAAACATTATTAGTGAGTCGCAATCTCTGTGACGTTGTGTAACTTGTAAAACGATGGTCAAATGGTGAAGGACGGCCTCTTGTGAAAGATAAACTAATCTCTCCCTGGCTTAGCCGCTTTCTCTGAAAATATGTTTTTCCCCCCCCAGTGTTTATATACCCTTTAAAAGTGCAAGGAATTAGAAAAAGAGAAAACGCTAAACGCATAAATCCATTTCACCACAATCTCTCCACTAGACCGAACGTGTCCATAAAATTCAGAGAGAAAAGTAGGTTGCTAAAACGCACTTAATTTGGCATGATAGATTGAGTCCATGCTTCGCTGACTGTAATTGAATCTCTGACCTATTTCTTCAGAAGAAGAAAATTGTCTCTTGGGTTATTTGTCACCATACATTTTAATGATATCCAATAGACTGCTGCTGAATTTATACATTTGTATCTAATTATTAGCACTGCCGCCCTGCATCTAAAGATAGTATTCTGTTTAGCGCTTTATGTAGCCGCATATCAGCCTTTTACTCAGTATTTGTAGATCTGTAATGGGGGAGATTGGCTCATTTTGGGCTAAAGCGGCTCTGGATGGATATATGGTGAATATATGGTGAATATATGGTGAATATATGGTGAATATATGGTGGATATATGGTGGATATATGGTGAATATATGGTGAATGTATGGTGGATATATGGTGGATATATGGTGGATACATGGTGGATACATGGTGGATATATGGTGGATATATGGTGAATATATGGTGAATATATGGTGGATATATGGTGAATATATGGTGGATATATGGTGAATGTATGGTGGATATATGGTGGATATATGGTGGATATATGGTGAATATATGGTGGATACATGGTGGATACATGGTGGATATATGGTGAATATATGGTGAATATCTGGTGAATATCTGGTGGATATATGGTGGATATATGGTGAATATATGGTGAATATATGGTGGATATATGGTGGATATATGGTGAATGGGCAGTGAGCCTTAAACCAAAGCGCTGTTATAAAGCACCAGCCCATCACTAGCACTAGCGACAGCCATGTCTCCTTCTCCGTGTTTCTTTATCCCGCTGGACATACTCAACCGGAGAGGCTCAGATCACATCCCCACACGCCTTGATCACATCCCCACACGCCTTGATCACATCCCCACACGCCTTGATCACATCCCCACACGCCTTGATCACATCCCCACACGCCTTGATCACATCCCCACACGTCTTGATCACATCCCCACACGCATTGATCACATCCCCACACGCCTTGATCACATCCCCACACGCCCACATCCCCACACGCCTTGATCAAACCCAACATGTCTCAACTAGTACCACTTAGCTCTGGTGTTATTGCAAGTAATGTCAAACTCAACATTGAAAAACATGAATGGGAGGAAGCCTGGACATAAATGTTTGTGATGGCGGCGAGTTTACCGAACGAGTCCACGCATAAAAGTACCAGGAAGTCGATAATTCACCTGAAAGCGACATAATATGAGCTCTCCTGAGATACAAAGGAGTCTGTAATAGCAGGGAAATACAGATAATGTCTCCAGGTTGTGGAGCAATATATTTACTATACTATACTATACAATACTACACTATTCTTCTACACTATGCTATGTTAAGTAATGCTACACACACTATACTATATATATACTGTATATATATATATATATATATATATATATATATATATATATATATATATATACCATTACCATACTAGGCCTATACCATGCCATACATGCTTTACTATTCTAAACTATACTATGCTATGCTATGCTATGCTATACTATACTGTATTCAATTTCAACCCATATGTTCTGGCTCTAAATCACCATCCTGTTGTTTATAGTTGAAATCCTTCACCTTTAACAAGTGGGATGGGTGACGGCGGTACAGGCTGACATGTAAGGGGGTCGTCTTGCAGCCGACCCGCGGGTTAGAGACCCGGTGTGTGTAATGGCTTGCTAGCCTCTCAGGAAGACGGTAACACGAGGAGACGGCTCTTGTCAAACGCTTAAAAGCAAAGCGAAGAGAGAAGTCTTGCTCTCTGGGTCCGCCCGAGGCGCTTAGGAGGCGAATCACGCTCTGCGAGATCTAATCACTGTGCATGCTCAGTTATTCAAAACCACTTGTCTTTGCAATCTCGGTTGTTTTAGGCCGTATCGATAGAAACCAAACGACCGCAACGTCGGGTCGTGATTGCGGCGTGATTAAGTTTGTTACACACGCGTGTATAAACACTCCTTCTCCGTGGTCATGTTCATTCATTGTCCCACAGCGTTGTTACAGTGTAAATATTGATGGGAGCGGACCGCCTGCTTTATGCAGTACAAGCAACGTCGATAACGCTCCCCTATCCCCCCCCCACTAACGCTGACCGCAGCCCCGCCGCCGCCGCCGCCGCCGCTTCATCACTCCCATCTGGAGGTGGAGGGAGCGGAGACGCTGGGATCCACCGTGTGCCATGGTGGGATTCACATGTAGACCACATGTAGAGCACATGTAGAAGAGCAGAAACAGAGGCAGAACCTGAGTGAGATAAATCATCTGAAGGACGCAGGACTGACCTGAAACAGACTGACACCGTATATGCAGGTATCACAGTCAGTACTGCGTCAGTAGGTCTACTGGGTCTACAAAGTTCAGCATTACAGTTCTGTAAAATGATGTTTAGCAATGTTTTGGTTGAAAGTCTTTACAACATTACCTCATGTTTGCGTCGCGACTGCGACATGAACATGAAATGAGACGTGAAATGCACTAAACTGATAAAAGACACTCGAGTAATTAAAGTGGTTTTACATTTTTTTTCCCCCCCCAGTCCTTCAGAGAACGGAGGAGGTCCTCGCTGCACTTAATTCAGTCAACAGACGAGTGTTGCCACCGCTCGTCATTACGACTTTGATTGCTTTGCTCTCCGTGGGAATGTTCTCCATATCACAGCAACGAGTTCAGAGATGTTTCTGTTATACTGCGTTATTAATACCAGTTAATTAATTGTCACCGAGGCTCGCTGCTCTCTCCACACACACACACACACACACACACACACGCACATAAACACACACACATGCATGCGTGTGCCTGTGTAGATTAAAAGAAATACATAAATATGTTCATACATGTTTTATTAAACTACTAAAACACATTAGCCAGCAACATTTTACAGGTTGAATTCTTTACGCCTACATCATTTGACTTGTCCACATCCACTGCGATAAATTCCACAAACTAAACAATAATACAATAAAAAATCTTATATATTGTGTACCACTTAAAATCATTAATTGGTACACAGCATCACACATGCATTGTATTTACATTGTATTTACCACATCAACCAAATATTGCTACCGATATCAATGTCAAACCATAGAAACAAATATAAGATAAATAGTCCCTAAAGAAAAGAAAAGTTAAGATCGTTTGTGTTTTACTCTAATATCGTTTTATAATGTATAAACTAACAGATGGAGAAGCCGTATTAATACCATTTAGCTTATCTTGCAAATTATAGAAGATGGGGTAAAATAAAGCGGCCTAAGGCAAAATCCATTATGACCAAACCTGAAGCAACATAACAACCTGGCTAAGCATTTATGTATATTATCATTATTGTGTGAAAATACTCCGCTCGGCTTTTTCTTTTACTATTCAGCATTCGATTGGTCCCGAGCGCATGCAAGCTAAGTTAAATTATAAGGCCTCCAAAAGTGTGTTAATTTAACACACAGCAACCTTTTTTTTCCATAATTCTCTCCTTCAAAGTCTTCCTAAAAATGCAATTTCCTCCGCTAGATTTAAGTGTGTCCATTTGATAGAGAGCGGAGCAGAGAGCCAGAAAATGAAGCTGAGCTAAGTGTTGCCGTAGGAACCGCACAGAGCAGTTAGCTGCACTGCGTCCGTCCTCGCGCTTCTGCCCAGGGAACTCAAATGCAATATGGATATAATCTTCCACTTGACTGATACTTTGCAGGGGAATTATTGTGTTTGCTCTTAATGCCCACAGTCACCATTTCAACACACTGCCATTCAGCTTCCCTTTGAAACAAACAACATGTTCAAGAAGAGAGCAATAATGCAAACACACTGTAGTGTAATGCAATGTGATGCACACTGTAGTGTAATGCACTGTGATGCACACTGTGGTGTAATGCACACTGTAGTGCAATGCACTGTGATGCACACTGTGGTGTAATGCACACTGTAGTGTAATGCACTGTGATACACACTGTGGTGTAATGCAATGTGATGCACACTGTAGTGTAATGCACTGTGATGCACACTGTAGTGTAATGCACTGTGATAATGCACTGTGATGCACACTACAGTGTAATGCACTGTGATGCACACTGTGGTGTAATGCACTGGGATGCACACTGTAGTGTAATGCACTGTGATGCACACTGTAGTGTAATGCACTGTGATGCACACTGTAGTGTGATGCACTGTGATGCACACTGTAGTGTAATGCACTGTGATAATGCACTGTGATGCACACTGTAGTGTAATGCACTGTGATACACACTGTAGTGTAATGCACACTGTGGTGTAATGCACTGTGATACACACTGTAGTGTAATGCACACTGTGGTGTAATGCACTGTGATACACACTGTAGTGTAATGCACACTGTAGTGTAATGCACTGTGATACACACTGTGGTGTAATGCAATGTGATGCACACTGTAGTGTAATGCACTGTGATACACACTGTAGTGTAATGCACTGTGATACACACTGTAGTGTAATGCACACTGTAGTGTAATGCACTGTGATACACACTGTAGTGTAATGCACTGTGATACACACTGTAGTGTAATGCACACTGTGGTGTAATGCACTGTGATACACACTGTAGTGTAATGCACACTGTAGTGTAATGCACTGTGATACACACTGTGGTGTAATGCACACTGTGGTGTAATGCACTGTGATACACACTGTAGTGTATTGCACACTGTAGTGTAATGCACTGTGATGCACACTGTGGTGTAATGCACTGTGATGCACACTGTAGTGTGATGCACTGTGATACACACTGTAGTGTAATGCACTGTGATGCACACTGTAGTGTGATGCACTGTGATACACACTGTGGTGTAATGCACTGTGATACACACTGTGGTGTAATGCACTGTGATACACACTGTACTGTAATGCACTGTGATGCACACTGTGGTGTAATGCACACTGTGGTGTAATGCACACTGTGGTGTAATGCACACTGTGGTGTAATGCACTGTGATGCACATTGTGGTGTAATGCACTGCGATGCACACTGTAGTGTAATGCACTGTGATGCACAATGTAGTGTAATGCACTGTGATACACATTGTGGTGTAATGCACTGTGATGCACACGGTGGTGTAATGCACTGTGATGCACACTGTAGTGTGATGCACTGTGATACACACTGTAGTGCAATGCACACAGTGGCGTAATGCACTGTGATGTACACTGTAGTGTAATGCTGACTGTAGTGTAATGCACTGTGATGCACACTGTAGTGTATTGCACTGTGATGCACACTGTAGTGTAATGCACTGTGATGCACACTGTAGTGTATTGCACTGTGATGCACACTGTAGTGTAATGCACTGTGATGCTCACTGTAGTGTAATGCACTGTGATGCACACTGTAGTGTAATGCACTGTGATGCACACTGTAGTGTAATGCACTGTGATACACACTGTGGTGTAATGCACTGTGATACACACTGTAGTGTAATGCACACTGTAGTGTAATGCACTGTGATGCACACTGTAGTGTAATGCACACTGTAGTGTAATGCACTGTGATGCACACTGTAGTGTAATGCACACTGTAGTGTAATGCACTGTGATGCTCACTGTGGTGCAATGCATTGTGATACACACTGTGGTGTAATGCACTGTGATGCACACTGTGGTGTAATGCACTGTGATGCACACTGTAGTGTGATGCACACTGTAGTGTGATGCACACTGTGGTGTAATGCACTGTGATACACATTGTGGTGTAATGCACTGTGATACACACTGTGGTGTAATGCACTGTGATGCACACTGGTGTAATGCACTGTGATGCACACTGTGGTGCAATGCACTGTGATGCACACTGTAGTGCAATGCACTGTGATGCACACTGTAGTGCAATGCACTGTGATAAACACTGTAGTGCAATGCACTGTGATGCACACTGTAGTGTAATGCACTGTGATGCTCACTGTAGTGTAATGCACTGTGATGCACACTGTAGT
>JAOPHQ010005164.1:70000-85000 GCA_030340625.1 Merluccius polli
ATGCGCTGGAGCCGGTGAGCTGAACCACCGCCGCAGCCCATGTCCGCCCGGAGACCCGCGCATCGGCGTAATATAATTCAACACACACACACACACAGTTGCTGTTTATGATGCGGAATAGCAATTAGAGTGGGTGCAGCTGTTCAGCCAGGTGTCAGCGGCCCTCAACTCTGAGGCCATGTCTGCAAATTAAACCTGACCATCATTAATGACGCCATCAAGAACTCGTCCGACACCGAGAAGTGTTTCCCGTTTAATTAGGGAGCGAGGAACTCGTCTCGCCTTCTGCTTAAAGGTTGACAGGGACCGCAAAAACGATCGGGAGAGCTGCATGTAACGTAACGTTTCACCGGGGCATTCGGGCGTGCGGAGGGATGAAGACCTCCTGCGTTGTAGTCGCTCCACGTGTGAGATGTTATCGTCGTAGCAGGTCATCGTTTTGATGGTAAATGATGCACATTTGAAACGATGTTTGAGTGATGTGTGCGTGCCTTCAGAGCGACGCCACAGTTTACTGTGAATTAAAACCAGAAGACCGTTCAGGATACATCGCAGATATTGGATTTTAAGCAAATCTTAGTATTATTCATCATGTATCAGATCAGTGAAGCTTAGATGCAGAACCTAACAGAAGCCGGTTCTTCAAGTCTCAAGTATACAGTTGGGAAATGGAGATCAGCTCTATGACAGAATATTATATATATATATGGTATTTTTTGCGTTGTTTGTCTTTCAGGGATAATGGAAAAATAAAGCAAGCGCTTTTCAAAACAACACATAGAGACAATATAGGGATGCTATAACCCCCCCCCCCCACCAACAATCTCCCTTTTATAACACTTCCTGATCTGTTTCCATGCTCATCTTCACAGCTAACCGAAAGCAAAAGGAGGTGTGGTGCAATGCAGATGGTCTCTCTCTCTCTCTCTCTCTCTCCTCCCCTTAAAGAAGTAACGTTTCCCTTCATCCCCACCAGCAGCTCTCTTGTCTCCGCAGCCCCCACAGTCAAAACGCACCATCATCACTCCTTTATCAGCGCGGCGACGTTCGCGGCCCCCATCGCCTGACGACTCCATACTCCCCCCGAAATTCATGACCTCATCACAATGTAGAAATTGATTTTGCATGCTGTGATTTCCTTTTTCCCCCTCAGAAGCATATTCTGTTTTTTTTCGTGGTTTTGTTTGATGGGGGGGGGGGGGGGGGGGAGTGGATATAATGTGATTTTTTTTTTTTTTCCCCCACTGTTCAGTCCAACTGTTCAAATACATTTGAAATCAGTGCGATGGATGTGATGGCGGTGCTATTACACTGCCAGCTGGTTTCAATAGGACGTAATACGAGGAAATGCATAACGATGCTTCAGAGCTGGATGTGCACACTGTGTGGCAAACAAACACAAATAGAAACACAAATGATTTTTTACTTCAAAGTTGTAACTACACGCAATGGCATGCAGCGACTTGTACATCATCCCAAATCAGCTGAATTAAGAGAGATGAGGAGGCGGTGTGTGTGTGTGTGTGATCTAGAAGGGATGGGATGCCAAGCTCAATCAATGAAATGCTGTGTGACATGTACAGTATTACAGATCTGAAATTGTATCATTATCACCGCCATTATCCTGATGGTATCATTTCAGATCTGTCTGAAAAAAAACACACATCTTTAATCTCCTGATCCGATGCCGATGGGACAAATGAGGAAAGGCTCACTTGTTATCCTAGCGGCAGGAGCTAAAAACCATTTAGTATCATAGTTTAGTTTTTGTATGTTTGCTGATTAGTTCACTGGGGGCATGTGTCTCTTTATCCACACCCCATGTTAACAAGACTAGTGTTTGTTATGACCTACTTTCCCCTCACACACTCAATCTGAGGGGGAAAAAAAATCCCTTTGAGCTGCAGAAACCCTCAGAACTGCCTCTGCTAAAGAAATACACTTAATATGCTGTAAGTCTGCAGCTCACAAGATCCACCAACAGAACCAGATCCCTGCTTTTCAGCACATCATTACATTTGCCAACTCTTTTGTTTGTGTGTGTTTGCGTGTGTGTGTGTGTGTGTGTGTGTGTGTGTGTGTGTGCGCGCGCGCGCGTGTGTGTGCCAACTCTGTTGTTGAGCACATGATCCTGATATGGGTGTAACACCATATGTTCAGGTTGTGCTTTTATTATCATTGTTATATATTATTTTATAACAATACAGTATGTAATGTGGGCCTATATGTCGGTGTATGTGGTATTGTTAATAAATACTCAACATCCATAAATACGACACCGCCACTTAACTTGTATATAGCAGCAAATGAAAATGGACAAAACATATCATTATGTGAATTGCTTTTTGGCTCCAAACATTTAAAAAAGAAAACATACATAGCCTTAGTGGTTAAAAGAAACCAGGCGCATCATCCTACATGTTTCCCAGCGCTATAGGGTTATATAACAGCGCTGTAAAAGCTATGATTGCTGTCCCACTTTGAGAAGTTGTGATATAACTGAAGTCAGTGAGCAGCTGTTTGCATTCTGCCAGCAGCTGTGATGGCAGCGATCTGGACGGCCGGCGTAACACCTACTTGTTGCCACGTGAGGAGCCGGTCCGGTCGTCAGGAGAGCAGATTCATGTCATAATGAGCGGCCCTCCATGCGACCGGCTTGTATTCATTGATAACGAGGTGTAGGATTACTCAGCATCGTGGAAATAAGTTGGACCTCGTCACGCAGGACCCCTGAGTCACGAGGCCGTCCTTCATCTGCTCATCTGACGTGTGTGTGTGTGTGTGTGTGTGTGTGTGTGTGTGTGTGTGCGTGCGTGTGTGTGTGCGTGCGTGTGTGTGTTTTGTCATGCCCTTCAAAGGGTTTTGAGAAAAAAAGAGACTTATTTTTGACATCGTATCACTTGGCTGATAAACCCGACTGCAGCGGAGTATTAAAACCAAGTATAAAAAAACAAACTTTGAAATAATACAAAAGCGCCTCTAATAAAATATGCATTAACGTTATTCCAAAGTCAAACAAAATCCAAACAAAGAAATATGTATCACCCAACCGTGTGAAGTAACTAGATCTCAACGTCGAACCTGATCACTCCAGTCTTGTGGGAGTGTGTTGATGGTTGACTGGAGCTGCAGACTCCAGCGTTCGCCGCCGCCGGCCACCTGCTGCTGCTGCAACAATGCAGCAGGAAATGACGCCACTCAGCCCTAGCGGTGTAACGTTTACCAGTGCAACCCTACAATGCTTCTGGACAAAGTGACTCTTGAACAATCAATAATAAGCAACTGCCCATTTCTTTTTAAAATGGGTATGTTTCTTAGAAATAATAAAAAGGTTCAGAGTTTGTTTTGAAGTATAATCAGCTGTGCTACAAACAATGAATGACTTTCTTTCTTTCTTTCCTTCCAAGTAGGGTAACTGTAGAGGCATGGGCTGCACATTAATACTATATTTATAATCTATACTTGGCCTCTACCCGTGTCACACATCATTTTCGACATGTAATTGAGACAACACACACACACACACAGCCGCAAGCCGACAGTAATGTACGGTGATGTTGTGTCAGCTCTGTGTTGTTGGCCTCCTCTGGGCTGCGGTTACTGGAAAGGGGATCCAGTGCTGCAGCGCTGCAGCGCTGCCCAGATCGATGCACAATGTGCATTCTTCTGCTGCTGGGGAATCAAACCAGCCCAGCAATGACTTCAAATGAAGCATTGAAGGATACTAAAAAACAAACAAACATGTAGTTATGGGGGATTAAAAAGTGACGCAAATGAAATGTGGGGAACATAAAAGGAAAATAAAGAGTTTAAAGAGTAAAGAATGAATGAAATAAAGTGTGACGTTTAGTGCATGTGTCGTTATGACATCCAGTCAACGCTGAGGTCGTATTGTATGACTGGTGTCAGTCTTTTCCCGTCTGCTAAGCGTCCACAACCGGCACTATTTCTGGCTGGCATGAGTGAATGCCACTGGGGGCCTGGTAGTGTTATCTGCCACAAGCTATCATTATTAATAGTATATAACTATTAGCAGTAGTTTCTCTGGTGTTAGCTGTCGTCACTCGTACAAAAAATATATTTTATATCGTCTACAATGTCATCGATGTTATGTCCAACAAAAGCACGACCAGAAAGCTAATGTCCAGTCTTTCACTGTCTTCTGAGTCCGTTTTCTGCCCCCCCCCCCCCCCCCCCCCCCAAAAAAAAGTTCACCATTAGCATTAGCATTAGCATATATAGATTTAGGACAACACTGAAAACAACACTTAAACACACAAATAACAGACATCTGCCACGCACAATGCCACCTCAGTCTGTGTTCAAAGCTCCTGTATTTCTAACTGTAACGGTTTTACACACACACCTGCCTCTTTGTTTGAAGGCCTGAGGGCTACAGTGAAACGTTGCAGCAGCTATAGTCCACACAGCCAGTAAAAATGATTAAGGACATTTCATTGGTCCTCCCTTATTTACAGTAACAAATATAGGCATCGTAAGTTAATTTAATTTACGAGCAAGTGAAAGATGTGACCGCTGAGACTAAGACCAAGCCTGCTCCTCTTGCATGCAAACATCCAGCCATGCAATAAAATACGGCGCATATAAACACAGGCACCGAATGGCATGCACACAAACACACACACACACATAGCCCTGTACACTAACACACACCCACACAATAAAATGCACACACACACACATAGCCCTGTACACCAACATACACCCACACAATAAAATGCACACACACACACACACAAATGAAAAGCATACACAAACACGCACACACGCATGTGCACACACAAACACACACACACACACACACCCTATAAAACACACAGAGAAGCAGACTCGAGTTCATCACTTTCGATTTGCGAACATTCACTCCATTTAAAGTAGACCCTCGCAAAAAAAACAGAACAAAAAATGATTAAACACGAATTGTGCGCCGCGTGAGGCATAAATTGACGCGTGTTTAAAATGCGAGCAGCATCCCTGACACCCCTTCAAAAAATTCCTGAACCAATCTGCTGTGCGGCCCCAGCTGCAGCCTGCGCTGCGAGACGGGAGCGGCGGCATAAAGACGCTATCTGTGCTGTTCCCGCTAAGGAAGGCTGGGAATCGGAGACGCAAGGTCAGGATAAACATCGGCTCCCTAGAAAGGAGCGTTACATGTGTTGGGAAAACCGCACAGGGAATATGAAACGCTCCTCAAAGCAAAATAACCGGGACAGACATTTGTCTGCTTGTCTTGTGTGGGATAGTTTGGTCTGCCGTTTGTCCCGCTGCCACAGATTTGGGCAACTTAAGTATTTTGACATTGTTCTTTCAAGCATTTCAATAAATATACACGTGTGTGTGTGTATATATATATATATATATATATATATATATATATATATATATATATATGCACACACACACACACACACACACACACCTACACACACACACACACACACACACACACACACACACACACACACACAGTATACATTATGTGTATATGTGTGTGTGTGCTTAGGTATCTGTTGATTACAAGGCCACATTTTCTCTTAAAACCTCTCAACACAATGCATTCATATTTAACCAACCCTTTATTGATTCATTCATTTGACTTTCTTCTTCTTCTTTCTGTGTGTGGTTTCACACGCATGCGACGGTGCCGCTGTAGGTGCGGCGCCGTGAAACAGCTGTGCCTTTGTGTTAGCAGTGCTTACAGGTAATCAACAGTGCATCCAATTGCCCAAGACTCTTCACAGAGGGGATCATTTTCAGCTGCCCTGAAAGATTGAAAGCATTAGCTATGAATGGCAAACCACTTAGGCAGTCCACCAACACACAGCCTTGTGTTCGCGACTCAAGCCAATCTGTGATCCCGCCTTCGTTTTTTTTTTTTTTTTTTGAAAGATCTTCGCAAAGAAACCCCATTTAAGTGTGTGCATATCTTTCCACTCCCGAGCAAGAGTATGATTGTGAGACGGCATGCATGCATGCATGCGCGCGCGAGAGTATGTTGTTTACACACCCATTTGCCGTGACACTATCTTGTGGCTAACGCGCCCTAAAGGCTGCACAAACAAGAATGAGAAATCAGCCGCGCCGAGCTGCAGGTGGGGCTCCTGGTGGTAAGTGCTCCCGGCGATCCGGAGAATTGAAACGGTTTTGGGCTCATGATGAGGGACAAGGATGGGAGTGCCATGCGGCCGCCTGGTTAGACCGTCCCGATTCAGAGACAATCAACATGAAAATCAGGAGAAAATCAATTTAGAGCAAAAAAAATTCACACTTCAACTCCCCCCCTTTTAACACACCTGTTTGTGTCTCTGCTTTTCAGCCGCCTCGGTCTTCCCATCTCTCACCTGTCTGTCTGCCTGTCTGTCCGTCCGTCCATCTGTCAGCTATGTCTGTCCATACCATGTCTTTTTCATCCTTTCCACTATCTAAATTTCAATCTTTGTCACCCTGTCACTCTTCCACTCTCTTCATCTCCCCCCTCTGTCTTCGTCAGTCCTTTCCTGTCCCAGAGTTATACCCTCTCTCTCCATGTCTCTATATCTCTCTCCCTCTTTCTCACATACCACAAAAGAAAAGAGATGTCACACTTGTTTTCTTATCAAATCAGATCAGGCTCCCTGTGACCCAAAGGGAGGCAGAAAAAAAAACACTTATTTTTTTGACATATTCTTCCCTCCAAAATAACAGTCCTCTACTCAGGTAAACAACACAAAGCCAAGATGTCATTATACACAGTGCAATGCGGCTGGTCCAATATAATGAGCGGCAACCTAGGTTTGATTTAAATACATTTTTCCAGGTCTGCACATAGACTGTATAATGTAGGGTTTGGATGACAAAGAAAGTGTTGACAAAACAGTCACAGTGGCATTCAATCACCCGCAAATACCTGGTGTTTGGTGTTTGTCGGTTTCTTGGAATGACTTGGATGTAACTAATGACTTTGGCAGCCGATAAGCCGATTCATCCCTGAAACTTTGTTCCTGTAGCGGCTCAGAGACATCATGCGATTGTAAACATGCGGAAAAGAAACCCATTAAGTAGATCCTGAGTAAAGCTCAAATACTAGATTTGTACTCTCAAAACAGTTGTCAGTCAGTTGTCAGTTGTCGCTATCAGTTGGTCGGTTATTAGACAATTAATTGCAAGTAAATACAAAGTAAAAGAAACACAAACTCCTTCCATAACACAATTATCCAGGAGCTGCTATTGTCCCCGCTGCCATTCATTTGTCTTATTAGACAACACAACCATTTCACCAGAAAGTGGAGCTGTTCAAATGGTTCAAAATCTTTTGTAACTCCTTATGACTGAGAAACATGTCTGCACCACGCATATTAACTTCATGGAAAATCAATGATGTTTTGAGCTTTGTGGTTTGGGAGAAAAATGTGAAACATTTTCTGAAAGTGACATATTGTGATGCATGTCTGTTGCACAAGCTGAATGGAAGAAAAGGTCGTCGCAAATCACACATTTTAATAACAGCAGACATTTCCACAGCACTTGGCGCCGTCTCAAACTTTGTCGCAGTCTTGTAAATGTGTTGAAAAAGCCGACGTTTTCGCTGACCACCACCAAACCATCGCTCACCAGGCCAGGTTTCAGTTAGTGGTTTGGATCTGAAGGGTCGTCCATGAAAACCGTTTAATAAAACTCTGCCAATGGGGTCGAAATCAAAGAGTCATTCAGTGTGTTGATATTTGCAACAAAAATCAAGTCAAAGTGGACCGATTATTGACTGGTTTCTTTAGTGAACCACATTTCCCTTTAAAGATACAACGACTTCAACGATTGATGCCACATTATACAAAGTGTTGAATAATGAGACGTTTCTCTTATTGGCGACTTGCTCAACATAATATCCAAAAGCAGCGATGCGTTCTCCTCCTCCTCACAAGCGTTGGCACATGCGAACCATGCGTCTTTGGGCGGTAGACTACCATATGTCAAATTTGAGTATAATTGAGTATAATTCATCTGTTAACCAAAAGCTTTGTGATCGACTGCAGACCTTAGGGGGAAGTGTTGTGTTGTGGCTGTGGTGTTCGACTCCCAGTCAAACTGTACTGGGTTCGATCCCCAGGGTATCTGAATTCACTGTAAGTCATATTGGATAACAGCGTCTGCTCAATGACTAAAAAGTAAATAGTAGTTATTTCTCCGAAAACATCTGTGTTGAGCAAGGAGCAGATTTGTTTAAGGAAAATAGTGTTCATGCACAAGGAGATGATGATCCTGTCCTGTTGTGTAACGGTTCACTGGGATGTCGAAAACAAACAACACAAGCTGGCATCGGCCTTCACAGATGCAATAAGGAATAAATAAACTAAAATCTCACAATTGCATATTTTTGTTTGTGTATAGTTATGGATGGTTATCACCTGGGTTGCTTTAAATGTGAAACAAATCATTGCATAACTCCCTGGTTATGGTGTTATGAATGACATAATGATGTCATCCATATGAAACCAAATGTTGTGTACCTACCTGGTAATGTTGGTACACATACATCTACAGTACTGTACTTCAAACAAGTGGTTTTTTGGGGGGATCTGTGCCTAGAAAATAAACTGGATTCATATGCTTCAAAATATTTAAACTCAGCATGACTACCACTTATGCTAAATGTGATCCAACAACCCATGCCAGAGTTGGCATAATTTAAACAAATGTAGAAATTAAATGAAAACTGTTACAGCCTTGATCATCCACAAACTGACATGGCACAAAAGCTTTTCATTTACATTTGCTCATGAAGGATTCTTTTGATCCTGTATTTGTTTGATTTAGACATTGTTCATCCACTGTTATATGGACTTAGAGATGCTGACATGCCAGAGGAAAGCTTGGGGAAGCGTGAGATGCATGAGAGGAAACAGGCTGAGGTTGTGTGACATGAAGGCCATGCCACTAGTTTCTGGCTAAGACAGTATACCCATTAATTTACTTATCCTTCCCTTCTGTTATTGTGGTGAGTGCACACACTACAATCCAATTACCCTCTAAGCTCATAACCTTACACAAATCCCCTGGAGGTAAATAGCAACAAGTAGACTCACACAAATGGTACTGTTTATTTAATATTGGTTTATGGTTTATTGGTTCTTTTTGATACTTATGTTTCTTCACTCATTCCAGGTGGCAACCAGAGTGCGTGCTTAAGGCTGCTTTAAATAGAGGGAACGGCAGGTGGCTCAGATGTGCTGATGGTAGGAGATACCATCTGAGATTAGCTCATGGGTGACATATGTATGTATATGAGCGTGTGTAAGTTTATGTGTTTATGTAGAATATATAGGTTGGACTTGGTAGATGTTGGGAGAGGTATTATGTTGTGCATTGAATAACAAATATTCAATAATTTGGGTAAAACATGTGTTAATTGAATACCTGGGTAATGGTTTGGCTAAGGGGAGGGGCTAGGCTTATAAAAGCCTGCCAACCACAGTGTAGGAAGTCAGTTAGTCTTGAAGACAGAGTGGTTGACTGTAGGGCTCTTGATCATGGAGAATCTTTTTTTTTTTTTTTAACAATCCTTTTGAATATTTCTTTTCTTTTCTTTTGGACATCCAGTTGTTTTTGTATCTTGTTACTCCTTTTTTTTGGAAATAAAAAAGCACCTCAACTATTTTGCAACTTAAGCCATCTCGTAATCCTTTCTTTAAGTAAATGAACCCGACCCTTTGTAACAGTCTGGTCCTGGTGCAGGAGTGCAGAACTATCTGCAGATGCATGGAAATAGTCATATAGTTATATAATAATATAGTTATATAGTAATATAATAATATAGTTATATAGTAATATAGCTATATAATAATATAGTTTTATAGTAATATAGTTATATAATAATATAGTTATATAGTAATATAGGTATATAATAATATAGTTATATAGTAATATAATAATATAGTTATATAGTAATATAGTTATATAATAATATAGTTTTATAGTTATATAATAATATAGTTATATGTAATATATAATAATATAGTTATATAGTTATATACCGTTTAGTTCAACATGTTTTAAGACCAAAATGTTCTAAAATCCTCCTGAAACTGTGATTAAGGTCTCAAATGCAATTTGCCTTACAATTGACTTGATTTCTGTAAAGCACACATCTAAACATTACTAAAACAAAACATGGACAAGTCTAGTCTAGTCTTCATAATCATTACCAATTATTATCAATTACTCATAATGGTCTTTTAACTTTTAGTTTCGTATCATCTTATTATATGGTATACTTTCAACAAATATGCATTGTGTTTATCATAATTATAAATTAATACATTGTAAATTATAATAGCTTATGATTTTTACCTGCAGTTATAAAGTGTAATTATGATTCATTATGTTATGATATGGTCACGAAAATGGCATTAGGATTTATTATGAATATTGTTGTAAACAATTATGCACAAGTCGATGCACAATTAGTCACCAATCCCTCTTAAAACAAAAGAAATTTGTTTTTTTCTTTCTAGATTAAGTTGAAACTCTCATTTACATATCATAATTACAGCCACATCGAATGTGCAAGGAGCGAACACATTGCAAAAGCATGAGGATATTTTAGTGTAATAAAGCTAATTATAAACTAATTACCAAGCTTACCTTGCCTGCATTAAAATACTTAAGTTTCCTGTGGATAAACCATCCATGCTTAGCTGGGTTTTAGTCAAAGCTGGTGTTTTACTAACACTTGATGGATAAGTGGGTCAAAACCAGCCGGGCTGAATTTTTAACATTAAAAACAGATCAGATATCCAAGCATTTTATTATGTTAGGGGATCATATTTTTTGTAATTATTAGGAACATATCCATGTAAAACAATGCCTTAAATGAACATTTCTGCATGACTATGACAATATGTTCTTCTTTGAATCAATATTTTACATCACTATTGGAAACCAATAAAAATACATGGTGGGATGTGTGGGATTTTCCCATTCAGAGTGATGGTTCCGGGCCCCAAGTAATCCTGTCATATGCAAATATGGATGTGGTTTGCATATGACTAATATCAGGAAGTGTGTTGTTGCAGAGGACATTGTAACTTCTCTTTCTGCAGCCACTGAATGACAACACTGTGCAACAGCGGTCTGAAAGGCCAGAGTCAAATGGGAAGTTGAAAAACACAGATCGCTATCAGCTGCTATAGGCAGCTACATGCTAATACCGTTCAGGTAAAGCATGTGGGATTTGTAATTCGATTTAAAACAGTTTGCGAGAAGAGAAGCCAACAACAGTTGAGAGTCAAACAATTGAATACACTGTTCTTTTACATTTTACATTATATTCTGTCTGTAATGCATGTTTATTATAGATTCAAATTAGATATGGATACATGTGTTCTCATAGGGAAAGCTCAGATATTTTTGAACATTTATTTAAATATTATTTTGACCAACATAGGTGTACTGCACCAATAATACGTTTTCATTATAGCCCATAGTTACGGTATATTTAGAGAAATACAACTCTCAATATGGCGTAGTGTAGCCAACAAAAAATCCCATGATGCATTCTGATGCCATATGCTGTTTTAAATGGGGTGGTTCCTTCCTGAATCCAGATTTCTGAACAGAATATGAAATATATTAGGCTATTGAAATCCAATCCACTGTATACAGTATACTACTAATAATACAGAGGTAGCAATAGCTCAAGATGAGAAACAAACCAGAAGACAATTCCCAAGCCGTTGAAAATGCTGTCATGAAAGTGTTTTATGTGTCGCGCCCTAATGTGTCGATGAATGCGATTGGCTGTTGATAGCTGGCACCTGATAGGTTGATTGCTGGACAAGATTGACACCCTTCCTCCGAATATCAGCTTGTTAGAGCTGATGCTAATCCGCCCGGAGGATGAGCGTTTATCAGCCGATGCGAAGGGATTTGGCGGCCGTGTGTAAGGTTGTTTTTTTTTTGTCTAAAACTAAAGTCGTACCCCAGTGTTGTAACTCTGTAGCCCTGGACCAGACCCGGAGCAGAGACCTGGAGCGGTGTGCAGTCTGGTCCGGGTCTGGCTCTGCTTGTGTTGTGTGTTATGCTGCGTTAGAATCAGAGTTGACAGGCTGTACAAGTCTGAGGCAGATGGTTCTTAGCATGGCATCAGTTCAGGGTCTTATGGAGGAAAGCCTTTCATCCATCTCATTGTTCGCTGTCTCTCTGCGCTGCTTGTCGGTGGCATAGATCGCATTATTAGAAGCCCATCTTCACAGCCTCCACCGACTGAACCGCGGGCCAGATGTCAGCGAGTATAGCATTGGGTGTTAGCTCCTTTTGATGAGGTTGTTGTGCGATGTGCCAGATAACTAGCCTCACCGTGCCTCGGCGACCGTTCAAGGTCAAGCGTTTGTATAATCATATATCAGATTGTGTTAACACAAAGTAAACAGTTGTTAGGCTTTGCGTTTATGTCGTACTGGTTGTATTTTGCAGTGCTGAGAAATACGGACCAAACTCAAGATACAGAGACACGGAGATATTACCTCTTTAGTGTACATGTGGATAGAGGCACAGTTGTCCACAACAACCACAACAACGTACAGTTTGCAAAACCAAAGGCGTGAGAAAGGTATTTGCTTAAAATATGTTTGGGAAGATACTGAACCCCCCCGATGGAGACCCCAGAGGCCGGGCCGGAGGCTATAGTTGGATCATATGCATCATATGAAGACCAGAAAAAGAGGCTGTGCTGCTGTATAGAAAAGGAGCGACCGAGATAAATGTGAACCCATAGTGGGAGACCAGTCAAACTACTAGAGCATACAGTTACTGCAATATGCACTTGGAACAGAAAATCACAGCTGTGTAGCATTTACTTTCAAAAAACACTGTAATAGTACTATAATAACTGCCTGCAATACTAGTTTCTAATGCTAGAAAAATACATGGCATTACATTACACTACATTACATGAGCAAGGCATATTTGTTTGCAATATAGTGACAATACTATATATTTTCACATGAAATAGTAATGAAATATCCCTGAAACACTTAGTGGCAACCTATTACACATTCCCAGCATCATGTAACAAGCATGAAATAAAAATAAACTTAGTAAACCAACAGAACCTCAAAGAAGATATGAGAAACATAACAGTAATATGAAAAAAAGTGTAATTGAAAATGTAATGACAAGCCACCTTGCACACGTTTGAGCTAGAAGGCATGGAAAACATCTTGTTATTGCGTGTTGTGAGCCAAATGCTAAAAACCCTCGAATTGCAGGCAGCATAAAAAATCCCCAGAACTGAAACAGGGGGTCTATTGTAACGCGCAATATAACCAGAGCAGCTGATAGTTTGCCACCTCTCCCACTGTGGAACAGAGATACGACCGTGAACCCAGGCTGGAAAAAGAGCTGCAAATAGTGGCTAAGTTACATCAGTATTTCAGATAAAGAAGAATATGCGCCTGTGCAATTAAATCCCTGCTCATCGAGTATAAAGAGAGGGACTCCAGCAGCTGCTGCCTCCATGAATGAACTCATTAGGGCTGTAAGCAGTGCTGCATGCGTACTGTGGAAACAATTACAAAAAAACAAATCTAGCACCCATTCAATCAAGCCTTGTTTAAATAAGTATGAATGGTGTAATGTTACATTGTATTTTACCTTCCTAAATAAAACTGTAATCATGAAACCAATCATTGGTGGTGGTGTGTCCTGTAAACGGCGCTTTCTTCATTTCAGAGACCATCTTTACTTCGCCTGATGCAGCGGCAGCACAGTCGAAATGAAAGAGACGGTTCAAGCAATCTACACTTTCCCTTTCAGGCCACTGGTGTTAAACATTGACAGACAGATACCCGACGCTCGCTCTCCCCTTCAATCTAATATGGATTGCTTTGGTCTGGAAAATATATATAGTCCAACCAGTACCTTAAACCAGCCGACCAGCAGCAACACGCAAGGTAACCGAGCAGACATTTGCAGTAATTGGCACATAGTTGTCACGGAAATAATTGGCTCATTTTAGTCAGTTGAGTGATAACTGGAAAATACTGCTGGAAGGAGAGGCTGTTGCCGCTCTCAAGGGGCTGATCTGGAAAGCCTCAACGTTTATACTCCCGCCTCGGATAAACACAGATTTCATTGTCTCACGCGTCAGCGTATGAAGGGAAGATTAATAATAGAATATAGCCTTTTACGTCCCATTAGGGCTTGTCGCTCACTATACCTTTTATAAACTCTCTATTTCAGTCTGTCTTTTAAAAAGCGACAAGCGTTCGCTCTTCATTTGGCCGGCGATGAATAGGGGCCTCCAAATACAATGGATGGTTTTTATTTTTTCCCCCGAAAGCAGGTTAAATGATGCAGTTTAGATGAAAGTGGGTTTCTGTTCGGGATCAAAGTCACTACAGGCTCGGTATTAACTCAAGTCCATCCAAGCAGTGTTTATGTTTCTTCATGAAGGGTGTGCTCATCAGACTGAAGTTTCATTTCTATTATGACACTTCAGAAAGAAACATTTCTGTTGAGTTTTCTCTTTGTTACCTGTGACGGCAATTGCAAAAACACTGTTGTGCCGATTTGCCAAGAGTATTTTTCTCTTTCTCTCTCTCTCTCGAAGTCATGGCTTCACAAATAATTATTGACTTTACTTTAGAAAATGTTATTGAATGTTAAACCCCCAACTAAATGATTATGTAAAGAAGATTTTGTTATCTATTAAGGCACTGTCAGACTTAATCTCTTTTTCATAAATATTACCACAAATCTATGAATCACGACGAGAATAGTCGACTACAACCACGCATCATAGCAAACAGAAACTGCTGCTCCTGAAATAAATCCAGGTCAATGTCCAGCAACAGACAAAACCAAGGGCTGTGTTACCTTGGCAACAGATCAGGCATCAATGGCATGTTCAGTCAAATGACCGTGAAGGGGGGGATTTCTCCAGTATGTTCACACTGTCAGGGAGGTTTTAAATGTTTCTGAACTGAACTAATCTTATAAAGCTCA